>BSQZ01000098.1:370000-495000 GCA_033239005.1 Lamellibrachia satsuma | reverse complement strand
AGCCAGAGTCCTTAAAGAAACTGCAAAGCAGATAGCTCCCATCATCACCCAAATTTTCCAACAATCATACAACACAGGTAAACTTCCTAATGACTGGCTACAAGCATTAGTAACTCCTATACACAAAAAGAGCCATAAATCTGACCCAGCTAACTACAGACCCATATCACTAACCTGCATCCTCTGTAAAGTAATGGAACATATCATCCTAAGCAACATGTGGAAACACCTGCACAAGCATAACATCATTCTCCACTTCCAACACGGATTCCAGTCGGGACTGTCTTGTGAATCTCAACTCATTGAGACAGTCCACGACTGGATGACTGCTATGGACAAACAGACCCAAATTGACGCAATCCTGCTTGACTTTGCTAAAGCCTTCGACAAAGTGCCTCACCTACGTCTTCTATCAAAATTGACCTCCTACGGAATCACTGGAAACACTCAAAATTGGATCAAATCTTTTCTATCCAACCGCAAACAGAGAGTCTCAGTTAACGGTGCCCTGTCGGACATCACAGATGTCACATCTGGTGTCCCACAGGGTTCAGTTCTAGGACCTGTCCTCTTCTTACTCTACATAAATGACATAAATGGGAACATCAAATCTCCTATACGCCTTTTTGCAGATGATAGTATTATATATCGTAAAATTTCTTCCAAAAACGACCAAGAAATTCTCCAAACTGACCTAAGCCAACTCCAAACATGGTCAGACAAATGCCAAATGGAATTTAATGTATCTAAATGCGTCCACCCTCCAGTAACAAGCAAAACTAAACCCAGCACACACAAGTACTCGCTTTCTGGCCAGCCATTATCCACCGTATCCAGCCACTCATACCTCGGAGTAAAATTGGATTCCTAATTAACCTGGACAAATCACGTCACTGACATAACTTCAAAATCTTCGAAATGTTTAGGCATGATTAAACGAACTCTTGGCCCATGTAAACCCAAAGTTAAACAAACAGCCTACAACATGCTAATCCGGCCAAAACTTGAGTACTCTTCACCCATATGGAATCCCCACACCTTTTCACAAATTAAAAGCCCTGAAAGAGTGCAACACTGCTGCCAGATTTGTTAAAAATGACTACAGACGAAACACAAATCCAGCAGATCTAATTACTGCCCTTGGATGGCCAACCCTCGAACGAAGGCGCATTATCAAACGAGCCACTACCTTCTACAAAATTCTAAACAACATTATTGAGATCCCCCCCTTCAGGCCTACTAATTCGCTCTCGAACCCGTGGACAATACATAGCCCCCAAGTGTCGTATAAATGCAATGGTCTTTTCATTTTATCCCAGAGCCATTCGCATATGGAATATGATTCCATCAAAAATTACCAACATAAAAAACCCAAAATCATTTCAAGAAGCTATTATGGAACTCCCTTTCACCACAACTCCTCACCTAAACTGCCTTTAAAACACAGTGCTCAGCGTAAACTTATCCATGGTGTGGGTATGGAGACTGTCTATGTGTGCATGTGGCAAGGCAGCGACAGTGTCCATACACACAACCAACCTATTAAAAAATTTCGTTAAACATCCTATACATAAAATAAATAAAACTATCAAATAAAAACCATTTCAGCAACATTAATGATACTAGTCTTTTAATCGAATGTACCACCCACAGCGCATGCGCACAGCCCACCACAAACTCCTGCGTTAGCCCAAGTTTGGGCTGTTTGGAGTAAACCACTTGAGACTTGAGACAGTGTGCTGCAAAATGGTCACCCCCTTAAAAATAGTCCTCGTGACATGGCCAAGGCCCAAGCGTTACCCGCTTCACTGTGATCTCTTCTTTGGGTTTTTAGATCTTTTTACATTGTTTATTTTCTACATATCAATTGGTGAAACAACAGAGTGTTGCATAACCCGTTTTAGGTTTTGTGTGTTATTTTCTAGTTCTCCGAAATACTTTTATTATCGCAGTTCACACGATGCATGACAGATTTTCATCTATCTGTCCTTCGCGCCTCTTCGAGTCTTGCTAAGGGATCATCTACAAATTATGTATAACAAAATCAAATTGTGGAACGACACCCCTTTCAAATGTGTTCCCCACTCATAGTTAGGCTGATAAGCACAATCATCTTGCATCTTTGTATACAATTGTTACACTTTGCATACATCTACTACTTGGGACCCTCCATGTTTTCTGATATGCCAACTGAACAGCACCCCTGGTGGGCAACTGTGCCAACTAGTGGTTGACCAGACACATCGTACAGCAGATATGTAAAATAATAACAGAGTGGAACTTAGCATACACGTAGATAATACATACTATATAACCATCACAGATTTTAAGAACTGTGTCACCTAGCACTAGAACTGTAATTTTGGTACCAGATTTAAAATGTTTTAATTTTGACCTTCACCGAAATTAAGTTCCACCATTTTTAAAAATGGTGGTCTTCAAGACCAATTTTCCCCATATCTTAAACACTATATCACCTAGCGCCATAACTTTTGTGTCTTGTGGTTTTCGGGGGCAACAATTTCAAATATTTTACTTAAGACCTCCAACATTCAAAGATGGCGGCCGTCAAAACCAATGTTCCCATATTAAGAATAATTTCACCTAGAACCGTAATTTTGGTGTCAAAATATAGGTGCAACGATTTAAAATATATTACTTTTGACCTATTCCGATAGTAATATCCGCTATCTTTAAATCATTAGATCATGGAAAACAATTTCACTTTGTACAATAAGTCTTGATTGTGTCCGAGCTATAAGTTGTAAACTGGGTTCTATGTATATCCAGGGGTGTAAACAGAAAATAGTTAGTCATTGTAAAATAAAAAACCGCGTTAGGTATGTAATATGTATATAGTACAAAATCTACCCGTTTGGGTAAATAAAAACTTTGCAAATTTGGAGATAGGACGGCCACTCAATGTCGCAATATAAAGCAGCAATAAATTTCTTTCAATATAATTTGTTTATTAATTTTATTCTTGTATGCGAATATTTATTGAATAGTAAAAAGGTCTTATCTAAACAGTGAACAGCTCAATGTGTGAAGATGTTGCGCTGAGAAGATGTTGCCAGACATGAAAAATGTTGCAAGTTGATGTGATAATAATTTGATGCTCCATCACCCCAAGTGTAGTGTTGAATGCAGCACAAAGTCAAACCCTGTTTAGGCAAACTTTTATTATATTCCTTCCTCTACGTCCACATCTCAATAACATACTTGACAGTAATATATATAGAAATATAATTGTGATATAGTTCAACGTTACTGTTATCATACCTGTTGAAATTAGTGTACATTGATGTACACAACCAAGACACGTACAACCATGTACAAGCTGAGTCATACACAGCAGATCGTACATGAAAACATGAACTTAATGATTCAGGTATATTTTTAGTGCAACAAGAAATAAATGAGCTGCTGTGATTACGCAGGGAATTAACACAGCTCTGGGAGCATGCATTATGTAGTTATGTATCACATACACTTCAAAACAACCTGGAGATCTTCATCATGCAGGTGTGTGTGTGCATGCGTGCATGCATGCGTGCGAATATGTTACATTAGTCGTGTGATAGCACCAACAGTCATATTCAGAAGTCCTAAACACCACATCAATTTGTTTTTAGCAAATATGCTTAAATTTAGCACCAATTCAATCATATCTGAGATGTTGTATTATGTAAGAGAGGTCACTATATCACACGCAACTGAAATAATAGCACAGTTTTACTAAAGCCAGAAAAGATATGCAAGGAATTGTGTGAATGCAGCCTAAGGCCCTCCCAACCTACCCCCCACCAAGCTACACCAACCCAACCAACCATAGAGACTTGTCCACAATATGTTGCACTACCATAAAAGCAAAACACATCTCTGTAGATATATAAAATAAAAGTGTCCGCACTTCCCCACTGTACTCTACACCTACCCTAAGGCAGTTTAACCACTCCTTCACTGACCCACCCTACCCTACATAGCTAGCTGTTGCAGCAGATAGAATCACTTTCAATGCAGCAGCTAGAATCACTTGAGTAAACTCTGTCATCCGTGGAACTCGCCTTCTCCATGAATCTTGGCCATGTGTTCAGCAAATCTGCAAAAAGAGAGACACATCTTTCTTTCTCCATATTATATACAGTGGTATACACTACTTCACATAGTAAATATGCCATTCTGGATCATTACTGCTATTGTGATGGATCCGTCAATTTTATGACTAGAATAAAAGCAGTAACAAAATGTCAAACGTTACTAACTGAAATATGTATAATCTAATAAATACTAAAACAATAAAATGTTAAGTAGTTCTTCTGAATGACTGGTATAATTTTAACAGCATCAACTGTTGGACAGAAATGAAGTAGTTCTTCTGAATGACTGGTATAATTTTAACAGCATCAACTGTTGGACAGAAATGAAGTAGTTCTTCTGAATGACTGGTATAATTTTAACAGCATCAACTGTTGGACAGAAATGAAGTAGTTCTTCTGAATGACTGGTATAATTTTAACAGCATCAACTGTTGGACAGAAATGAAGTAGTTCTTCTGAATGACTGGTATAATTTTAACAGCATCAACTGTTGGACAGAAATGAAGTAGTTCTTCTGAATGACTGGTATAATTTTAACAGCATCAACTGTTGGACAGAAATGAAGTAGTTCTTCTGAATGACTGGTATAATTTTAACAGCATCAACTGTTGGACAGAAATGAAGTAGTTCTTCTGAATGACTGGTATAATTTTAACAGCATCAACTGTTGGACAGAAATGAAGTAGTTCTTCTGAATGACTGGTATAATTTTAACAGCATCAACTGTTGGACAGAAATGAAGTAGTTCTTCTGAATGACTGGTATAATTTTAACAGCATCAACTGTTGGACAGAAATGAAGTAGTTCTTCTGAATGACTGGTATAATTTTAACAGCATCAACTGTTGGACAGAAATGAAGTAGTTCTTCTGAATGACTGGTATAATTTTAACAGCATCAACTGTTGGACAGAAATGCATACGACCATACGTGGTGGAATTATTCACTTACTTGTGGTGACATTCCTCAGCCAGGTCGCGCTTGCAGGAGCTCGTGTAGGCGAGTTTGTAGAGAACCTGCGAGAAACACTGGAATGTTAGTGACAGTCATGTGACAACCATGTGACTGTTAACCTGGGGAGGGGGTTAACTTGGGGAAGAGTTAGCCTGGGGATGGGTTATGAAATGATATATGGACACCATATCCAGGGTAATGTAAATTCTCATCCATTTGCACCAAGGACACCAGACTTAAGCACTGGCTCAGTGGATTAGCCCTAGAAAGGCTTAAGCACTGGCTCAGTGGATTAGTCCTAGAAAGGCTTAAGCACTGGCTCAGTGGATTAGCCCTAGAAAGGCTTAAGCACTGGCTCAGTGGATTAGTCCTAGAAAGGCTTAAGCACTGGCTCAGTGGATTAGTCCTAGAAAGGCTTAAGCACTGGCTCAGTGGATTAGTCCTAGAAAGGCTTAAGCACTGGCTCAGTGGATTAGTCCTAGAAAGGCTTAAGCACTGGCTCAGTGGATTAGCCCTAGAAAGGCTTAAGCACTGGCTCAGTGGATTAGTGCTAGAAAGGCTTAAGCACTGGCTCAGTGGATTAGCCCTAGAAAGGCTTAAGCACATGCTCAATAATTTAACTTGATCCTGACATCATCATTTGATGTCATAACTGTACAAGGGAAATGTGCCATTGCCAATGTGACAGTGAGCCTCCAGGTAGCTGTCTGTCATCATTAAGAGACTTATCCGGTATCAGTGACTCACCAAGAAAACCAGGAGGTGCAGAATGATAGTGTAGAAGAACGCGATGGTGCGCGCCATCTTGTTGCCCATGATGAACCGACCCTGATAGGGAGGAATACATTAATACAGCACAACAGGTTTAATTCTATTAATTTGACTGAATATATATTAATCGCAAACACTGACAACAACCAGAATACTGGAGATTGTTACCATTTGAACAGATCAGAAAGTATGTGATGTCAATTTATAAAAATTGTTTTTATTTTTAGTAAAACAATTACAATAAGAAAATATCAGAATCAGATTTGTAAAACGGTGCTCCACGAAGTACAGACGTGCATCTGACAAGTACAGAAAGTACCTGGGTTTTGTGACAACTGATATTTGTTTACAATTTCAATAGTTGGGCATTTTCACGTGTAACGGAAAAGCCACAGATATTGATTGTGTTGTCTTTAAGATGGCATGACATTTAAATTTTCATGAGCTTTTACCATGCTCAGCGTGACCTTGTCGTACGGCTTCAGGTTCATGTACTTGCGGGCCCGCTCTTTCTTACTGAAGGAAGAAAACGGGTCCAACTTCTCTTCATACTGTGACTGATACTTGCTCTCGGTGTCGTCTGCGGCAACAGCACCCTGGTGGCATAAACATGCAACACTTAGTCAATGAGAAACTTTATATACATTTATTCTAACTCAAGCTACATATTTATCTCTTGTGCAATCGTTATCATTCACCGAGTCTATAAGCTTTGAAGAGAGGTTTGACTCATACCTGGAAGAAGAAGCAATTAAGATGAAAAGCTATCATGTCAAGTTATCATGCTGTAACAAAGTGGCGTCCCACCTTGGTTGGGTAACTCTGCAGGAATTTGATCTTCTCAAACAGTTTCACGTTGTCTGACCTCAGCTTGTCCATCTCATTGGTCAACAGCTGCACCTGCTGCTGCTGCGCCATGTGGTGCTGGAAGGAACCACAACACATACTCATAGTATTATAAGAATAGTAACTTGTATTTATAAAGCGCCATATGTCTGGAATAATAAACTCTGTTGAGAGGTACATAAATACAGCATTGATCAAATGTAACTAATATAATAAAAACATTCTTACTGTGTAACAACATTTGATGAACAAAGTATGCGTAAATATTTAGAACTATATTACATTCTAAGAACTATATTACATTCAAAGTATGCGTAAATATTTATAACTATATTACATTCTAAGAACTATATTACATTCAAAGTATGCGTAAATATTTAGAACTATATTACATTCTAGGTGGTGGTGCACCAATTACAATGAAATCAGATAAGGTATTAAAAACTGGCAATGTGTAAAGCATAGACTGCTCTAGAACAAAGTAACAATGTGTAAAGCATAGACTGCTCTAGAACAAAGTAACAATGTGTAAAGCATAGACTGCTCTAGAACAAAGTAACAATGTGTAAAGCATAGACTGCTCTAGAACAAAGTAACAATGTGTAAAGCATAGACTGCTCTAGAACAAAGTAACAATGTGTAAAGCATAGACTGCTCTAAAACAAAGTAACAATGTGTAAAGCATAGACTGCTCTAGAACAAAGTAACAATGTGTAAAGCATAGACTGCTCTAGAACAAAGTAACAATGTGTAAAGCATAGACTGCTCTAGAACAAAGTAACAATGTGTAAAGCATAGACTGCTCTAGAACAAAGTAACAATAAAATGCAATAATCAGTTCCATTTCACAGCAATTTGTTTTAACTTCTTGTTTAGTTTTACATGTCCTGGTTACAGTGTACACTGTACGAGGGCACAGTGTACACTGTACGAGGGCACAGTGTACACTGTACGAGGGCACAGTGTACACTGTACGAGGGCACAGTGTACACTGTACGAGGGCACAGTGTACACTGTACGAGGGCACAGTGTACACTGTACGAGTCACAGTGTACACTGTACGAGGGCACAGTGTACACTGTACGAGTCACAGTGTACACTGTACGAGGGCACAGTGTACACTGTACGAGTCACAGTGTACACTGTACGAGGGCACAGTGTACACTGTACGAGGGCACAGTGTACACTGTACGAGGGCACAGTGTACACTGTACGAGTCACAGTGTACACTGTACGAGGCACAGTGTACACCGTACGAGGGCACAGTGTACACCGTACGAGTCACAGTGTACACCGTACAAGTCACAGTGTACACCGTACGAGGCACAGTGTACACTGTACGAGGGCACAGTGTACACTGTACAAGTCACAGTGTACACTGTACGAGGCACAGTGTACACCGTACGAGGGCACAGTGTACACTGTACGAGGGCACAGTGTACACTGTACGAGGGCACAGTGTACACTGTACAAGAACACAGGACTTATGTCATGTGGTCATACTCCAAACAGCCCTTTCCAGGAGTGTTTTATGTTAGTGGACTGGGCCTCATCATTAAATACGGTCCAACTCCCACTGAGACATCTTTCATGGAAGTGTTAACAGTTATTATATCTAAGTCCTACCCACCGAGACATCTTTCATGAAAGTGTTAACAGTTATTATATCTAAGTCCTACCCACCGAGACATCTTTCATGGAAGTGTTAACAGTTATTATATCTAAGTCCTATCCACCGAGACATCTTTCATGAAAGTGTTAACAGTTATTATATCTAAGTCCTACCCACCGAGACATCTTTCATGGAAGTGTTAACAGTTATTATATCTAAGTCCTACCCACCGAGACATCTTTCATGGAAGTGTTAACAGTTATTATATCTAAGTCCTACCCACTGAGACATCTTACATGGAAGTGTTAACAGTTATTATATTTAAGTCCTACCCACCGAGACATCTTTCATGGAAGTGTTAACAGTTATTATGTCCTACCCACCGAGACATCTTTCATGGAAGTGTTAACAGTTATTATATCTAAGTCCTACCCACCGAGACATCTTTCATGAAAGTGTTAACAGTTATTATATCTAAGTCCTACCCACTGAGACATCTTACATGGAAGTGTTAACAGTTATTATATCTAAGTCCTACCCACTGAGACATCTTTCATGGCACTGGTAACATCTCGCCTGGACTATGGAAAGGCGCTACTGCAAGGTTTGCCTCAGGTGCTAATTGAACGATTGCAGGACTTATGTCATGTGGTCATACTCCAAACAGCCCTTTCCAGGAGTGTTTTATGTTAGTGGACTGGGCCTCATCATTAAATACGGTCCAACTCCCACTGAGACATCTTTCATGGAAGTGTTAACAGTTATTATATCTAAGTCCTACCCACCGAGACATCTTTCATGGAAGTGTTAACAGTTATTATATCTAAGTCCTACCCACCGAGACATCTTTCATGGAAGTGTTAACAGTTATTATATCTAAGTCCTACCCACTGAGACATCTTTCATGGAAGTGTTAACAGTTATTATATCTAAGTCCTACCCACTGAGACATCTTACATGGAAGTGTTAACAGTTATTATATTTAAGTCCTACCCACCGAGACATCTTTCATGGAAGTGTTAACAGTTATTATGTCCTACCCACCGAGACATCTTTCATGGAAGTGTTAACAGTTATTATATCTAAGTCCTACCCACCGAGACATCTTTCATGAAAGTGTTAACAGTTATTATATCTAAGTCCTACCCACTGAGACATCTTACATGGAAGTGTTAACAGTTATTATATCTAAGTCCTACCCACTGAGACATCTTTCATGGCACTGGTAACATCTCGCCTGGACTATGGAAAGGCGCTACTGCAAGGTTTGCCTCAGGTGCTAATTGAACGATTGCAGCGTATACAGAACTGCGCTTCTCGCCTAATCGCCAGGTCACACAAGAGTGAACACATAATGCCTGTTACGTGAGCTATGTTGGCTTCCGGTGAAATACCGGCTCCGCTTTAAGGTTAACACCTTCATGTATAAAGTGCTCAACGGATTGGCACCGGCATACATGAGTGACATTGTGCAGAAACATCAACCAACGCGTAGTTTAAGATCAACGGAGAAGTCACTTCTCGTCGTACCTGTGCTACGGACTGCAACTTATGGTGAATGTTGTTTCAGCCAACACGCGGCTATACTGTGGAACAACTTGCCTGAGAACATTAAACAACTGAACACTCTCAGCTCTTTCAAGAGACACTTAAAAACACATCTCTTTAAATTGGCATACGACTGACGTGATTGAGTCACGCTCTCGTTTTAATGACATTGCTATATACCAATGACTTATTCGTAATGTTTTATTCATGTGTGTACTATAAGTGTAATATCTGTGTATATATTTTTTTATGTTTAAATCGGCTCCTTTACAGTATCTACTTTAAAAATAATCTATATTTTATAGTTTTATTTAATTTATACAGTTTCATGTAAAGTAAAAAGAGAGCATTTTATCTTAATTGGATTTGGGCGCTACATAAATTCCAATATAATAATAATAATGTAACCCACTGTTAGATAAATCTAGCAGGTGGGGATGCATCAGTCAGACAGACTGTTGCTGTCATAGCTCCCCGGACATCACACAGCAACAGTCTGTCTGATGTCCGGGGAGCTATGACAGCAACAGACTGTCTGATGTCCAAGGAGCTATGACAGCAACAGTCTGTCTGATGTCCGGGGAGCTATGACAGCAACAGTCTGTCTGATGTCCGGGGAGCTATGACAGCAACAGTCTGTCTGATGTCCGGGGAGCTATGACAGCAACAGACTGTCTGATGTCCGGGGAGCTATGACAGCAACAGTCTGTCTGATGTCCGGGGAGCTATGACAGCAACAGTCTGTCTGATGTCCGGGAAGCTATGACAGCAACAGTCTGTCTGATGTCCGGGGAGCTATGACAGCAACAGTCTGTCTGATGTCCGGGGAGCTATGACAGCAACAGTCTGTCTGATGTCCGAGGAGCTATGACAGCAACAGTCTGTCTGATGTCCGGGGAGCTATGACAGCAACAGACTGTCTGATGTCCGAGGAGCTATGACAGCAACAGTCTGTCTGATGTCCGGGGAGCTATGACAGCAACAGTCTGTCTGATGTCCGGGGAGCTATGACAGCAACAGTCTGTCTGATGTCCGGGGAGCTATGACAGCAACAGACTGTCTGATGTCTGAGGAGCTATGACAGCAACAGTCTGTCTGATGTCCGGGGAGCTATGACAGCAACAGTCTGTCTGATGTCCGAGGAGCTATGACAGCAACAGACTGTCTGATGTCCGGGGAGCTATGACAGCAACAGTCTGTCTGATGTCTGAGGAGCTATGACAGCAACAGTCCGTCTGATGTCCGAGGAGCTATGACAGCAACAGACTGTCTGATGTCCGGGGAGCTATGACAGCCAGCAGGTGTAGGCTGTCTATGTTGGCAGGTTTCAACCAGCTTGTTATGATTCGTCAGCAATCATGTAGTGCATGTTTCAGTTGCATATGCATATGTTGATCTTGCCCATGGGGTCGTAAATCAGGCTAAGACATATCTAAGTGATGCACAGTCAGGAAAACTATTAAACTTAGCAAATGTAAATACAACTAAAAATAGTAAATTTACTATATTTCAAAAATAAAAATGTTATTCAAATACGATGCACAAAAACTACCTATGCATTTAACAAATATAAATGCACATGATTTAGTTAAATTAAAGCATTTTAAACACAAATTCAAATAAATATTTCACCCTAGTCATAAACAAAAGAGGCAAGAAGGGCATAAACTGTAAATGTCTTAAAAATGGAATCAAGGAAACATACTCCAGTAAATGAACCTCCAATAAATCATACTCCAACAAATCATACTCCAATAAATCATACCCCAATATAACACACTCCAATAAATCCTCCTCCAACAAATCATCCTCCAATAAATAATACTCCAATAAATCATCCTCCAATAAATCATACTCCAATAAATCCTCCTCCAATAAATCTTACTCCAGTAAATCATTCCCATCAAGATGTTACTTTCATAAGAAACTGTAGTGTCACAATATGACAACAGATGTCGCCTGTGCCTACCGCTTCCATCTCCTGTGCCCTGATGCGGAACCGTTCCCGTTGACTGATCACTATGGGCAACAGGGAGTCAGCTGCCGACTTGGATGACCCTTGCTTCTGGGTGGAACCTGTGGGGTCACATGACAGATAACATGTTTAAAGAACATAAAAATTATTATAACTGTAAGATGATAGCAAACTATGGAAGTCATGCAGAGCCTGGTGTGAAAAAATAAATACTTGATAACAAAAAACATTTTGCTTAGAAATTAGACAGTGTCATTGTCAAACTGTGACATAAAATTGTGACATAACTGATTCAGTCACCTAGGACACATTACTGTGATATAATTGTTTATATTTGCAGGTCACACAGGAAAAAAATCATTATTTGTAATAAGCAGAAGACTAAAGAGAAACATATCTTCATATCTCACCTATCTCTGGCGTGACGTCTTTCAATGCTTTGGCCACAAACTCAGCATTCTGGGAAGAGGAGACAGCCTCACCCTGAAATCAACCAATGAGACGCCGTCAAAACAGGTACTTTTAGCTGATATTTTCTTTGAAATTATACAGTATGATTGATTAAAAGGTCAACCAGGCAATATAAGTCTAGAGAACTTACTTCAGTATCACAGCAGAACATTGACAAGATAGCATTGACATTGAACTTACTTCAGCACCACCACGGAACATTGACGACACAGCACTGACACTGAACTTACTTCAGCACCACCATGGAACATTGACGACACAGCACTGACACTGAACTTACTTCAGCACCACCATGGAACATTGACGACACAGCATTGACATGAACTTACTTCAGCACCACCACGGAACATTGACGACACAGCATTGACACTGAACTTACTTCAGCACCACCATGGAACATTGACAAGATAGCATTGACACTGAACTTACTTCAGTATCACCACAGAACATTGACAAGATAGCATTGACACTGAACTTACTTCAGTATCACCACAGAACATTGACAAGATAGCATTGACACTGAACTTACTTCAGTATCACCACAGAACATTGACAAGATAGCATTGACACTGAACTTACTTCAGTATCACCACAGAACATTGACAAGATAGCATTGACACTGAACTTACTTCAGTATCACCACAGAACATTGACAAGATAGCATTGACACTGAACTTACTTCAGCACCACCACGGAACATTGATGACACAGCATTGACACTGAACTTACTTCAGTATCACCATGGAACATTGATGACACAGCATTGACACTGAACTTACTTCAGTATCACCACGGAACATTGACGACACAGCATTGACACTGAACTTACTTCAGCACCACCACGGAACATTGATGACACAGCATTGACACTGAACTTACTTCAGCATCGCCACGGAACATTGATGACACAGCATTGACACTGAACTTACTTCAGCATCGCCACGGAACATCGACGACACAGCATTGACGCTGCGAAGGTCTTCCTCGAGCTGGGTGATCAGTTGTTTCTGCTCCTGCATTGTACTGAAGGCTTGCTTGTACTGACCCTCCAACACCTGGTAGTGACCTGAGACATCAAACAGTCACACAGCCTTTGTTAGTTGTTAGACTCGCCTGGATTCTGGTCAAACACAATCACACATCAGTTGGTGGAGACAACTATCATTTTGTTTCGAGTACCAATTTGGCATAGGTTCATAGTTCCTAAGTTACACAGTACACCGTTGATATTAGCTGCAATGACTGTATGTGGTAGATGACGTGATCAAACAGTACACCGTTGATATTAGCTGCAATGACTGTATGTGGTAGATGACGTGATCAAACAGTACACCGTTGATATTAGCTGCAATGACTGTATGTGGTAGATGACGTGATCAAACAGTACACCGTTGATATTAGCTGCAATGACTGTATGTGGTAGATGACGTGATCAAACAGTACACCGTTGATATTAGCTGCAATGACTGTATGTGGTAGATGACGTGATCAAACAGTACACCGTTGATATTAGCTGCAATGACTGTATGTGGTAGATGACGTGATCAAACAGTACACCGTTGATATTGGCAGATGCTGTTCAATTTTGGGAAATGTAAATGCCTACATACAGGACATGGGAACTTGAATGTAAACTATAAAATGGGAGCTACTGTTCTTGGTACTACTGTAAAAGAAAAGGACTTAGGAGTTACAATAAGCGCTGATATGAAAGTTTCAGAGCAGTGTGGTATTGCAGCTTCAAAGGGTAATCAAATTCTTGGATTGATTAGAAGAAACATAACATACAAGGGAAAAAAGTTAATTATACCTCTTTATAAAGCAATAGTTAGACCTCATTTAGAATACTGTATACAAGCATGGAGACCATATCGTAAGAAGGATATAGATACGCTTGAACGCATACAAAGGAGAGCAACTAAAATGATTCCAGAACTTAGAGACCTTAGTTATGAAGAACGCCTGAAAGAATGTGGTTTAACAACTCTAGAGACAAGGAGGTTAAGAGGAGATCAGATTGAAGTTTTTAAGATATTGAATGGGTATGAAAATATTGATAGAAATATGTTTTTCTTACTCAAGAAGGATAGCAAAACTAGAGGACATGAGGTAAAATTAGTAAAGGATCAATGTAGATTGGACATCAGGAAGCACTCGTTCTCACAGAGGACAATAAATGAATGGAACAAACTGTCTACAGATTGTGTAACTGCTAGCAGCGTGAATATGTTTAAAAACAAGGTTGACACGTATATCAGGAGGGCGGGTTATAAGTAGGTGAACATTGTTGGACTCTCGATAAGCCAATGGCTTCCTTGTCCACTTGCCATCTGGGCCTTTGGCTTGGATGGGAAATCTTGTTAAATCTTGTTAAATCTATTAGCTGCAATGACTGTATGTGGTAGATGACGTGATCAAACAGTACACCGTTGATATTAGCTGCAATGACTGTATGTGGTAGATGACGTGATCAAACAGTACACCGTTGATATTAGCTGCAATGACTGTATGTGGTAGATGACGTGATCAAACAGTACACCGTTGATATTTGCTGCAATGACTGTATGTGGTAGATGACGTGATCAAACAGTACACCGTTGATATTAGCTGCAATGACTGTATGTGGTAGATGACGTGATCAAACAGTACACCGTTGATATTAGCTGCAATGACTGTATGTGGTAGATGACGTGATCAAACAGTACACCGTTGATATTTGCTGCAATGACTGTATGTGGTAGATGACGTGATCAAACAGTACACCGTTGATATTAGCTGCAATGACTGTATGTGGTAGATGACGTGATCAAACAGTACACCGTTGATATTTGCTGCAATGACTGTATGTGGTAGATGACGTGATCAAACAGTACACCGTTGATATTAGCTGCAATGACTGTATGTGGTAGATGACGTGATCAAACAGTACACCGTTGATATTAGCTGCAATGACTGTATGTGGTAGATGACGTGATCAAACAGTACACCGTTGATATTAGCGGCAATGACTGTATGTGTTAGATGACGTGATCAAACAGTACACCGTTGATATTAGCTGCAATGACTGTATGTGGCAGATGACTTGATCAAACAGTACACCGTTGATATTAGCTGCAATGACTGTATGTGGCAGATGACATGATCAAACAGTACACCGTTGATATTAGCTGCAATGACTGTATGTGGCAGATGACATGATCAAACAGTACACCGTTTATATTAGCTGCAATGACTATATGTGGTAGATGACATGATCAAACAGAAATGTATTAAAAAGGTATATAAATAATAAGTTTCTCAACAACACAGTGAAGTGAAATATTTCACTTTTGTGAGGTTGTGATTAAATGAAGGCTGTTTCTGTATCATAATTATGAGCCAACAAATAAAACATGCATAAACATAGACGACAGAACTGTTGTGAGGTCATCAGCTAATACTGTATACTTAGCCAAAACACAAACACTTGGGACATCTTCCTTGAGCCTCTTCTGGGGCCATTGTTCCCTCTGCTCTGTAGGCACAACTACCAGGCATGAATCTAACAAGCACTGGCATTGTCCTGAGGAAGAGGGGTAAACTGGGAGAGAGGGGGTAAACTGGGGAAGAGGTGATCAACTGGGGAAGAGGGGTAAACTGGGGAGGAGGGGGTAAACTGGGGGGAGGGGTTAAACTGTTAAGTTTGCACCACAGAAACCAGGTTAAAACACCAGCTTCAAGGGCCAAAATATGTTAGAGAAAGACTGATCTTTTTACAGTAAAATTGCATTTTTCTATCAACAGGAAACTAAACTTATGGAAAAACAACACAATGCAATCAAATATACACGCACATATATGTATACATATATGTGGCCAATTTATTGGAAAAAGCATAATAGTAATATAAAATATTCAGTAAAATACTTTTTATGTGCTAAGATACTGCACGTCTTACTACATTCAGATCATGGACACAGACTCCGACTACAAAATCCGATACAATAGACAAGATATAGACATATATAGACTTTGTTAATGTCAAAATAGAGATGGCACTGCACCGTGTACAACACTGCACCGTGTACAACACTGCACCGTGTACAACACTGCACCGTGTAAAACACTGCACCAGTGTACAACACTGCACCGTGTACAACACTGCACCAGTGCATGCATTACTTCCATGTGATTGCACATCAAAAACTTGAACACAATAGTACATCGCCTACATCAAATAGCATTTTAAAAATAAAACAAGCCTCACCTCCAGGACTTAGTGACCTGTGGCCCCTAACAAGCCTCACCTCCAGGACTTAGTGACCTGTGGCCCCAACAAGCAAAGAATATACAAAGTTACATCTGATACAGCTCCAGCTAAATTGTTCCCATAAGACAAGTTATCAACCGCAAATATATATATTATATTAACTAAGACGCAATGTGGCATCTAATATGACTGAAGGTTGTTCGATATAGCACGAGGAATGAAGACATAATGAACACATTATATGTGCTGATTGCACAGCTGTGAAAGGTCACGCTGACCATCCATGCAGCAGAGGTCGCAACGACCTTAACACTGAGAGGTCGTTGTGACCTTCAAACACACAGCAAGTGGTGAATAAAGAATAGCAGAAACGAGTTCCTTTAATAGATAAATCCCACTGTGACCAGCAGGAAGCAACTAGCCTGGTGTAGTGACATCATCAGTACCCATGCTCCTGCAATAATAGAGGGTTTACAGGGGTTATTTAAGACTAAAGCGCCCTCCTTAATTAATTCAGCCCATCACAAATCAGGTTCATTACAGTTCAAATCAGTAGTATGTGAATAGTCTAAGTAATGTGTAGTGGGTGAATAGTCTAAGTAATGTGTAGTATGTGAATAATCTAAGTAATGTGTGTGAAGTTTAAAGTAATGTATAGTGTGTGAATAGTTTAAAGTAATGTGTAGTATGTGAATAGTTTAAGTAATGTGTAGTGTGTAAATAGTTTAAGTAATGTGTAGTGTGTGAATAGTTTAAGTAATGTGTACAGTTGGGTTAATAAAGGTTAAATCATCGAAAGAATAGACTTTTATTGTTATATCTGGTAACTTGCAAGTATAAACAGCTGTATGTTATAGTGCATCGAACCGGACCACTTTGGCCATTATTTGTTTGTTTCTCCAATGATTTTACCAAAATTAAATAATAAATTTCTACAAAGACAGCATGTGGCAGGGGATACTGGACAGGTTAATGTTTTCATGAAGTGAATCTGAAATGAGACGTATAAAAGAATCAAATTGAGTCAGCACCTTTAAAATGAGTGATATAAAGATTGACAACATGTTTGACATGTTACAATAGCAGAAGTAGCAGTTGGCATTGAGTCAGCAGATGCTGACTCGGTAGCAGATGCTGACTCGGTAGCAGATGCTGACTCGGCAGCAGATGCTGACTCGGTAGCAGATGCTGACTCGGCAGCAGATGCTGACTCGGCAGCAGCTGCTGACTCGGTAGCAGATGCTAACTCGGCAGCAGCTGCTGACTCGGCAGCAGCTGCTGACTCGGTAGCAGATGCTGACTCGGCAGCAGCTGCTGACTCGGTAGCAGATGCTGACTCCGTAGCAGATGCTGACTCGGCAGCAGATGCTGACTCGGCAGCAGATGCTGACTCGGTAGCAGATGCTGACTCAGTAGCAGATGCTGATTCGGTAGCAGTTGGCTGTTAGCAGTAGTAAGATATCAGTGACTTACCAGAGAATATATTGTGTTTACCATTTCTTAAAATTTCAAAGTGGACAGTTTCCATGAATGACAAACAACACAACACAGATAGAGCCATTGGGTCTGTGGTGTTGGGGTGGGGGTGGGGGGGTTGTGCCCCATAAAATAAGTGTTTCTAATATCTCCTATCTATCAAATCCATTTTCCACTCCAATACCTTTCGGCTGGCATGGGAGAGAATTTTCAACACCAAACAAAACAAATTAACAATATCCCACAATGCACCTTACAGACATCTACAGAACAAGTAACGAAGGCAAGTTCTACGCAAAAATGTGTAGGCTTCCAACATGGCTCATGCACACTACAATGATGAAGTTTATAGCAGATACCAAAGAAATAAGACCTATATCTACAGCGGTTCAACGACCAGCCTACATATAAGCAGCAGGGTCCTTGTATAAATAAACACAAACATGATCGCTAAGCAACAGAAGAAACATCTACAGACACAGCCTTCAGAAGGCGATGGGCACACTTTTCAAATGCAAAAAAGAAACAAGTTTTATGTGCACTTTTCAAATGCTAAACGCATAATTTGGCAACCATAGCGTAAAATGAACACACTAAGTGAGTACACGCTTGGCGTGACTACCACGTTAGTGTTGGCAAGTTGCTTGAAAACAATCAATGAGCCACCGACATGCTCCATGAAAATGCTTAACTAGTCCACAACGAATGGATACAATGATAAACATCAACATGGCACACAAGCAGGGCTTGTGTAGATTTTTTATTTAATCTCTCGCAAATCTATAGCAAACTGGTTTTCAAAACTGCTGCTCATGAATCCATCCACTGTTGAGTAGACTTGAGAAATACAAGCAAAAGCCTTTTTTGTATAACTACGGGCACCGTGTCAGTAGTACAACTAGAAGATACAAAAGAAATTTGCACTAAACCAGCCGATCTAACATAGCCTCAAACTAGCCTGCCTAGGGTAATCGGTCCCAACCCAGCCAACTTCATCAGCCCAAAACCAGCCAGCTTCAATTTGCACAAACTAGCCAGCTAGTACAGGCCAAACCACGACAATGCTAGCTAGCGAGTGGCACTTTTGGCTTAAATCATTTGAACGCCGTGATGAAATAAATGCACAAAGTTATTGCCAAACATGAAAAACAGCTGCAGCTGCCCCTACAGTGAAATTGAAAATATTTTAGCGGTGCACCTTTTTTGTACCACACTACAAATGTAAATGAAGAAAAACCATCTCTATTCACAAATGAGTAGGATAACAGACCAGTGGTTTGAAGTCATACAATTTACACAGCCACATATTTCCTGTGACACAGATTGACTAGGAAAACAATAAATGCAATCAACGTCCTTTGTAAGGCCCGAAGATAATGTTTTCTACTAAATGCCAGCTCGTATCGCATGCTTCAGGCAGGTCGACATCACAAATTTTTTTTAAACCACCTTCAAAATACCTCGACTAGTTTTATCAAGTATCCCTTGTGGTAGTTTTACGATACGTTCCACTTGTTTCTTGACTAAATATGTTTCTAAACGCTGCAAATTATGTCGAACTATTCACTGCCCTACAAATTTACAGAAACATGTGTTGTGTTAGCCCAATTGGATAAAATAAAGCTGGTAAATGCAACCTAATCGATATACATCACTGTGAACTACATAGGTCATGGTGACCAAACAAGTAGGTCATACTGACCTAGTAACACTACACAAGTGTACAGCTTCATGCTAAACACATGAAAAATAACTTGGCTGTACAACACATAGAAAAATAGTTTCAGGCCCACAATTTCCTGCCGAGAATCGGGTCCAAAAGTTGTTGATAATCGGGATAGCAATCACGAACAAGGCACATGAACAAACATTGTAGAATAACTGTAAAAATAATTTTCATTTGCTGTCGTACAAGACAAAATCACACATGCACACAAGAAAACATGTATATAAAAGGCAGTATGGAAATAGAGGGTTTGTGGGAACGACAGATCCCATATCCCACTTGTGGCGATACAAAACATTCCACTCCCCCAGATAGAAAACTATACCACCGCTACTTGATGGCGACACTTGTACATCAAAAGTAAGATGGCTGTAAGAAACAATGACATGTGGCTCCCTCGTGTGTCCAACACAGAACGTTACATTGCAACAAACACGCACATCCAAATGTTCTAAGTGGAAAACGACCATGAAATCCTTCCTGCTTATAGACGCTGTCTGTAGCCTGTAAATACATATATACCAGCAGGGTTAGCATTGGAGGTGATTCCCCCCGTGTAAGCTGCGTGACAGTCACAACATATTCACCGTACACAGCACACACGAACATCAGAAATAACAACCATGACACTGATAAAAAATATCAATTTGATTGTGCACTGATCAGAATAGAATGGTTGGTGTGCACAAGTCATAATAATATACTTGGGGGGGACTATATGATTCGACCAGAGCAACCAGGAGAAAGACCCAAATCTAGGTGAAGGTCGTAGCAGTCAGAACTCCCACGTGTCGTTAGCTGCCTGGTGGATGGCAGTCTGTAAGCGGTCTATGTTCTCGCGCCTGTCCATCTCCTCCCAGTGCATGTCAGACGACTGTATACACTGCTGCATCTTCTCAATGACACTACGAGTTGGACAAGATTCTCGGCTCTTTCCGTCTGGTTTCTCATCCGTGTCCGATGGCGGTTGATCGTCAGTATCGTCACTGCTCCCTCGGCCACCAGATGGCGTGTCAGGCGTGACATCGCCGTGAAGTCGTTCCAGCTGTGTGCCTTCATACACCCACTGTGGCTTGGCTCGCTTCCGTCGGTTCACGGCCGGTCTGTTTCTGTTTAGTCCAGTGTAGTATGTGACATTGCACGACTGTTCGTTTGTGTCGCTCATGTCGTGGTTCTGGTCTGTGCCACTAGGACCCTCCATCTTCACCAAGTTGTCGACCAGTCCGTTCGATCCCTGACTATTCACATCACTCTTACAACTGATTTCATCTTCAACATTTCCTCCTTTCTCTTCATGCACATTTTTATCATCTTCTTTCTCGCCCGTATTAGGGCTCTTCAACTGATTGGTTGATGGAGTGGTCGATGAAGAATCATCGGGCATGGGGGCAGGGCTATTACCCGCAAGTGTTGCATTTTTCTGCGTCATGCTAGCAGGACTTGGACATTCCCATTTCACTTCAGGACCCTGTTTTTCAGCCTCAGATGGCACCACTGTCGGTGCCACCATCATCGGAACAGCCTCGAACTGGGGGAAGAGCCACTGAGACATGACCTGATCGCTGTTGCAGCGCGTGGCTCCCTCTGGGTTTCTTGATGCGGCGATGCTGTCATTTGACGTTGACATGCTGTCGACGCTGTGAGTAGACACTGTGTCAGTGCTGCCACCTGGCTCAGTCTTCCCCGGGAATGGCATGAATGGTGCCACTGCACCCGGGCTGGTGCCATGCTGTTGCTGCTTCGCACGCATGCGGTGGTTGTGAAACCAGTTGATGACTGTCTTCGGGTTGACGCCCAACTGATTGGCCAGCTGCTCGATGTGACCTTGGTTTGGGTAGGGGTCATGGGCATAGGCCTCCCGCAGCGCCTCCTTCTGGTCACGGGTGAAGAACATCCTCGCTTTCTTGAGTGGCGGGGTTGGCTGTAGTTCTGAACTGCTGCTGGGGGTGGAGAGGCAGAGGGAGTCAGTGTCGGCACTGGAGCGGCGCTTCCTTGCTGCAACCAAGACACAGAGGGGTGATAACACCTGACTGGGGGTACATTCAACACCTGACTGGGGGTACATTCAACACCTGACTGGGGGTACATTCAACACTTGACTGGGGGTACGTTCAACACCTGACTGGGGGTACATTCAACACCTGACTGGGGGTACATTCAACACGTGTTACGGACTTCAATTTGTTTTGCAGTTAAATGGAAATTGAGTAACAATTAATTGGTGCTGCATTGCAAATATATCATCATTGAACTATGCAGTTTCCTACACTCACATAAGCTTTCTCCCATTCTTACTGACTAAAGAAGCCACTGACCCAAATGTATCCAAGTTCCTTAGCCAAGTTCTCACCTAACTATTGTCACCCTTTAGGAAACACACCCTGCAATCAACAAGAACAACCCATACTTGTAGTAAGGCCCTGATGACATCAGACAAGAAAACATTAAAGATAAAGTATATCTAAGCGAGTTTGTCTATTTTGCCTCCACACATACAGTCGAGCCTCGTTATAATGTGGTTGTCGGGGTCCACGACTTCGGACCGCGCTGTACGCGAGGCGCATTAGGTGTTCTCCTATCTGCCACCAGGGAGCTACTAAACAACGGCGATCGCCGCACCAAGTCCAAGAACGCTGTCAAAGCCCTGTGTGCTTGCAGCACTTATTAAACTTACTATGCTAGCATCAATGTGTATTATGTTTAAATGTCACACTCTGTTGTTTCTTTAACTAATATCTTGAACTAATAACACCCTGTTGATTCTTGAACTAATATCTTGAATTAATAACACCATGTTGATTCTTGAACTAATATCTTGAACTAATAACACCTTGTTGATTCTTGAACTAATATCTTGAACTAATAACATCCTGTTGATTCTTGAACTAATAACACCCTGTTGATTCTTGAACTAATATCTTGAACTAATAACACCCTGTTGTTTCTTGAACTAATAACACCCTGTTGATTCTTGAACTAATAACACCCTGTTGTTTCTTGAACTAATATCTTGCACTAATAACACCCTGTTGATTCTTGAACTAATATCTTGAACTAATAACACCCTGTTGATTCTTGAACTAATATCTTGAACTAATAACACCCTGTTGATTCTTGAACTAATATATTGAACTAATAACACCCAGTTGTGTCTTGAACTAATATCTTGAACTAATAACACCCTGTTGATTCTTGAACTAATAACACCCTGTTGTTTCTTGAACTAATATCTTGAACTAATGACACCCTGTTGATTCTTGAACTAATATCTTGAACTAATAACACCCTGTTGATTCTTGAACTAATATCTTGAACTAATAACACCCTGCTGTTTCTGGAACTAATATCTTGAACTAATAACACCCTGTTGTTTCTTGAACTAATATCTTGAACTAATAACACCCTGTTGAATCTTGAACTAATAACACCCTGTTGATTCTTGAACTAATATCTTGAACTAATAACACCATGTTGATTCTTGAACTAATATCTTGAACTAATAACACCTTGTTGATTCTTGAACTAATATCTTGAACTAATAACACCCTGTTGATTCTTGAACTAATATCTTGAACTAATAACACCCTGTTGTTTCTTGAACTGGACCAACAGGCCTACGAATCAAAAATAATAACCTTGATCTGAGCAGCCGAAAATGTATATGATTTTACATACGTAGTATGTTAGCTGATAAAACACAGAAAATGACAATAGGTAGAATTAATAATTGTTTCACTTCTTCTTTCAACCGATCTCGACAGAAGTATAAATTTATTACGTACCACTTAACATAGATTCGTCGTATTTTTGCGCACCAGTAGAGCTTTCGTTTAGGAATTTGGCTTGTTGGTTTCGCGTTGCGAAAACTATTAAATTTACGATGTAATGGAAGCATGTCATTTCACCCAAGTGTTATGTTGGCTTTGCACACTAAATGCATTTAAAACTGTTTATCCGATTCTTACACAAGGCGTATTTGTGAATCTCGATTACAATTTACAAACCATCGAAGCGAAGCCAGCAACAGCGATTGATGTCGGCGACAGCGCAAAACAAACAACATGTTGATTCTCGTTCATTGACATTGTTCACCTAATGTTTCTTGAGATTTGTCAAAGCAATTCTAAGTAGGTTTAAGCAGACCCATTTGGCATTTTCCCCTGGCGGCATAAAATCGGGGTCCACGACCGACCTCGTTATATACGAATCCACGTAATAACGGGGCACATAATAACGAGGCGCGACTGTATATGATACTCTACTGCTCTCTACACTACTCACTCTGACACTTCACTGGTCCATGATGTGAACAGTAAACGGTTGCTACTCACACTTGCGCTGACTCTGACAGAGTCGCAGTGTCTCGATGTTGGCCGCCGCGTCCTCTAGCCACAGCTGCATCTTGACGAATGGCTCACGCCCCTTCAGACTGAGGGCGTGCCACGGCTTGGGCTTGGACAGTAGCTCGCTGACTGACCCCTGGGACAGCCCCAGCACCACCTCCCCAAACAACTTCTGACCCAGATTGTTGTACTGGAGCATCTCCTTGACCGCGCTCGTGATAGCCAGAGTGTCCAGTTCAGCGGTGTGCGCCGTCACCTCACATGGCGCAGGGGGTGGCGCCGGGGTGGTCCTCGTGGGTGGGGGTGTGGTGGTTGCCATGGAGGTGGGTGGGGTGGGTGATGGAAGAAGTGGCAGTGGCTTGATGCAGTTGGAAATGAACGCTGGGGAACCTGTGGAGAGAGACGAGGATGAGACAGGAAACAGGGCTGTGCACGAGCTTGTGTAACACTATTACAAGTATTTACAATATTGTATTGCAAGTAACTGTTCTAGCCGTGTAAAGCTAACTAAATTATTTAAATTCATACAAGAGATTCTAAATATTTAGTAGTGAATTGATCTTCCTGGTCAATAAGTATAGTTGATAATGATATTACATACATGTATGGCCAACTCTCATTATAATAGTATGTACTATTGCAATGATTCTCACTTAACCTATTGATTACAATACTTAAACAATAATGTGTCCATACCTGGCTGCAAGTGGTGACTTTTAAACACAAGCATATAAAAATGAAACCACTCTGCTCTTTCCCCGCTCACTGCCCCGCTCACTGTCCCCACTCACTGCCCCGCTCACTGTCCCCACTCACTGTCCCCCCTCACTGTCTCCACTCACTGTCCCTGATCACTGTCCCTGATCACTGTCCCCACTCACTGTCTCCACTCACTGTCCCTGATCACTGATCACTGTCTCCACTCACTGTCCCTGATCACTGTCCCCCTCACTGTCTCCACTCACTGTCCCCCCTCACTGTCCCCACTCACTGTCCCCCCTCACTGTCCCCACTCACTGTCCCCCCACTGTTCCTCCTCACTGTCCCCCCCACTGTTCCTCCTCACTGTCCCTACTCACCCGGGCAGCTGCTGTTGCTGGAGGCTGTAGCAGCCACAGCAGTGATTGCGATGGCTGAGACAGCGATTGTGGAGGGGAAGGACTTGGCAAGCTGGTCCGGGGGCAGACGATACTGATTGGACACTAACGCAATGACGGCATCAGGGTCCTCAAGGAAGATCTGCATGCGGATGAACGGTTCACGCCCCTTCTGTGTAAGCATGTTCCAGGGTTTGGGGCGTGCCAGGAGGTCACTGACCGACCCCTGAGACAGTCCAAGGACGTGCTCCCCGAACAACCGCTGACTGATGGAGTACTGACTCAAAGCTTCTTTGATGCGCTGTACCAATTTGTCCGTGTCGATGTGCACGAAGCGGTCGAACTGCTCCTGGCGAATCTGCGGCAACACGGCCTTCAGAGGACGCTGCTGGTGGGCAGGCATCACGCCACCTGGCGGCAGCTTCGCCATGAGCGAGTTAGCGATGCTCTGCATGCGTTGGAGTGGGGAAAGGCCCTCTGGTGGCAGGGGTGGTGTCGCTGCGAGGAGTGGCTGTTCAACACCGTTCTGAGAGCCGGCGAGACATGTGCGGACCATCGTGAAAGCACTGGCTGCATGTCTTCCCCCACCACCGTTCTCGCTGCTACTGCTCATGCTCAGGTCTTGGGGCATATTCGGGTCATCGTCCACGATTTCGTGTTTTACACATGCATTGCACTCTTCTTTCTTGATTTCGGCCCCAAAATTTTCTGCACCAAAATTTTCACCACCAAATTTCTCGGCACCAAAATTATCACCACCATTTTGGCTGTACTGCGGTGCGGGGGCTATGGACGAGTCCTGACAGCCGGGCGACTGCGAGGACTTGTGCACGAGACGTGTCAGCTCCTGGCGGTACCTCATACACTCCGCCAAGTTGCCATTACGTTCCGCAGCATCGGCCAGCTTGACAAGTTCCTCGCGGTAGATGCGCGCCACTATGTCCTCCGTCAGATGCTTGCAGTCTGTGCGTGCCTTCCGCCCACGATGGCTCTCACCGCTACTGCCGCTTATTCCATTCCTCTCACCAGGTGGCACCACGGACTGCCCGTTTGGCCGAGAGGGTTCTTCCGGCGGCCGCCCACTGTTGTGTTTGGAGGCTGACAACTTCAATGGGAGGTGATCATGCGCACTGTTCTCATGCTCCGTCTGTCAACAAAGTCAACATATCAACATTTGTCTGTCAACAAAGCCAAGATATCAACAAATCAGACTCTAAGCCATTATCTAAACCAAGTGGCACCTTAGCCTACAATGAATATCTGACCTCAGTGACCACTGATCTGACTTCGATGACCACTGAACTGACCTCGATGACCGCTGAACTGACCACAAAGACGACTGACTGAACTGACCTCAAAGACCTCTGAACTGACTTCGATGACCTTAGAACTGACCTCAATGACCACTGAACTGACTTCAATGACCTTAGAACTGACCATAGACGACTGACTGAACTGACCTCAAAGACCTCTGAACTGACCTCAAAGACCTCTGAACTGACTTCAATGACCTTAGAACTGACTTCAATGACCACAGTACTGACCTTGACTTTGCCCTGCATGGCTGCCTGAGCGTCACATAGAATCTGGACTATCCTGTCCTCTGTGGCACTATTCTTCTGTTTGGGAAGCGATGACATCACAGGTTGACCTGCTCGAATAAAAGGTCAAATGTCACAAGACAAACATAGTCACAAGTCAGGTTGTCAGAACATTTAATGTGAAAATTTGCAGGAATAAAATTTTCTACGAAATAAATATTTTTCAATTTGCGTACTTCTACAGAAGACAACTGATGTTTATGTAACACATTCAAAATACAAAGCATAATATACTACATTAATTATTTATGCAACTGTAAAACAAAGTAAAAATAAATTCTAGCTTAGAGACATTGTAAAAAAATAGATGCTGATAGTAAATGTGTTATTATCATAAGTGGGAATTATGGGTTTCTCTATCTGTCATATATATATATATATATATATATATATATATATATATATATATATATATATATATATATATATATATATATATATATATATGATGGCTCTGCACCATGGGTATTTGGTAGAAAAATATGTAAGATAAAATATTATTTCCTAAAAAAACATGTTTGTTTCACTGACAATATGTTGTGATTAAAGCCTGAATATATCAAAAGTACACTGAATTATCCAAAGTGACAATTTCCAGCAATTTCAAGTAACAATTTTATGGTAAATTGAAGTGTCTGAAATGGGCATGCATGATAATGTGGGGGTGGCTTTAACAATAAAAATATTACCAAAATAAAAAGCAATGACACACACCTTTCTTTGGAGAGACGGCCTTGAGCACAACTACGTTCTGTTCCTCTGCAGCCCAGGCAAACATCTTTCTGTAACTCTCCCTCCCCTTCTCTGTCAACTTCTCCCAGTGCTTTGGCTTAGACAACAGTTCACTAACTGTCCCCTGGGATAGTCCCAGGACGTGTTTGGCAAACACTCGCTGTCCAATGTTGTGGCTGCTCAGAATCTCTCGAATACGTGATGCAATATCAGCCGTGTCAAGTCGCGGCGATGACGTGACACCATTGCTTCCATTAGTGTCACTGTCTTCCACTTTGACTGTCATGTGTCTGTGTAGAGGGATGACAGAGTCGAGGAGCGGGGACTGTATGCGGGGACAGTCCCTCATGTCCAAGGCATGGGACAGTAATGGAGACGATAGTTTAGGTTGACTGATTGTATAGCCATTTGTCAATGGTAGCGGCGGCAGAACCATAGGTGGCGCCACTGGATGTGGAGCTTCCATGATTTGGCCGTTGTCATGCGGCGACTGCTGGTGGTGGAACTGGTGGCGCCGTCGGTGGTGATTCGTTACACTGTAGGAAGCTGCGAGCTCGCGCCCAAGTAAATTGGCAAATGTGTCGATGCTACTTGTATTGACGGGTGTGGACCCAGTGCTCTGTGTCACAGTCGACCCTGGAAGCAAGAAAGGTGTAGAAATAACGCTATATTCGTCGCCGATGCCGCAACATGCGCATTTCACTCAAATTTTTGCACAAAGGTTCCTGCTTCGAAACTGCCCCATCTGCATAAAGTAACGATGACGACAACTCATACTGGGACAAATTTTCCACCTATATTTTAAAAAGAATTCCAAACCCACCCTTCTTGAAAGACCAGTTACACAACATTTACTGAACATTGAACCAATAAAAGATTAAATGCCTCAACATTTTTACAAAAAAAAAAAAAAATTATTACTGTGTGTCTACTGGAGAACGGACAAGTTTATAGCTCAAACAACTGACTCCAACCAATGACAGTAAACAGGCATCGCCAGAGGTGGCCTTTGTAAACCCAGCGTCTCAATTGTACACCTTTCTTGCTCAACAGGGGGAGTGCAGAGAACAGGGGACCGTCACAAAAACTGTGCAAAGTGAAAAAGAAAAATGCAAAAAAAACTGCTCCTGAAAGATAAATACATCATACCAGTGTTGACTGACATGCAACGGTGATGCAACCATCACAAAATTGTGACGGTTGCGTGATGGTTGGAGAGGATTGTTGGAGACTGGCATTATTTGCTGGTTTAGTTTATTAGTGTTAAACCATAAAAATGCACTGTTCATTGTGAGCTCCTCCAGGCACTTGACAGAGATCAACGGTCCGTGCACACACAATCATGTCTATTGTTGCAATAAAATCAAAAACCAGCTTTTTTGTCAACATTGATCTGCACAACCAACGTCTCCATGGCAACTATGTTCAGTATGTCATCAAACATTCTGCCTGGATCATCTGTTTAGATTATTCTCATATGGAAACAAGGACAGTTTGTGCAAACTGCCAACTGCTATGATGGACTGGGTAGTCTTTCATAGGAATGGGTTTAGTATACATGGAGAGCAAAGCCCTTAATTCATGGTAGTCCATAATTCACAGGGACAGGGTAGTTCCTAATTCATAGGAATAGGGTAGTCCCTTGTATGTTGGGACAGGTAAGCCCCTATGAGATAGGGAAAAGGATGGTTTTGTCACAAGGATCAAGTGAGATTGGGAAGACAACTGAAACTGTTATAAGTACACTGAAATAATAAAACAACTGATGACAATAACCATTATAAAGTGTTGTACAACCAGCTTTGTGTTTCTGTTGTCTATGTATCCTGTCACCTGGTAATTGTGTTTTGTCATACTAGGTATACAATTACTCTTTTTAGCCGTCATGTCACTCTTTATAGCCGTCATGTCACTCTTTATAGCCGTCATGTCACTCTTGAGGTGCAAATGAACCCTTCAGAATAAACCACATATTCTTTCTTTTAAGTTAATAAAATAACAGTTTTATTTAGTCATAAACACAATGTAACACCACTGGTAACACACTGACAAACCTGCACAACACACTGACAGACTTACACAACACACTGACAGACCTGCACAACACACTGACAGACTCACACAACACACTGACAGACCCGCACAACACACTGACAGACTTGCACAACACACTGACAGACCCACACAACACACTGACAGACTCACACAACACACTGACAGACCCACACAACACACTGACAGAGTCGCACAACACACTGACAGACTTGCACAACACACTGACAGACCCACACAACACACTGACAGACTCACACAACACGCTGACAGACCTGCACAACACACTAATAGACTTACACAACACACTGACAGACCCGCACAACACACTGACAGACTCACACAACACACTGACAGACTCGCACAACATACTGACAGACTCACACAACACACTGACAGACCCACACAACACACTGACAGGCCTGCACAACACACTGACAGACTCACACAACACACTGACAGATCCACACACAGGGTTGAAGAAATCATGATTTTTTTAAAACAAAAAAATCAGATTTTTTATGTAAATCAGATTTTTAAAATTTATTTCTATTTTTTTTTTAATCTGGTATATGTACATTTATATAGATGTTTATGTTCTTTCAAATGTGTTCTATTCAAATCGATCTAGGCACTTGTCTTAACAGAGGGTACATGATTTTTGCTTATATAAAGACATTAGACAATGTCCACAAGACCTCACCCCCTGTAGTTGCATAATCTGTCTTGGAAAGGAAAGCATGCTGTGTGTCTGAGGCTGTAGCAGTGCTAATTATTGTTTGCTGAGAGGGTGGATTAGCTCAGATATACACAATGTCATAAAATATTTGACTGTCACGCTATCTGGTGTCAATACAGCTACACTTTGTGCTTTTGTATTAAAAAACATACAAAACTGTGTTTATCTCGATGCTTGCAAACAATTATTTGTGCTAAATATAAATCAGTGATTAAAAAAATTGGAAGTAAAAAAAATCATAAATCAGTGATTTTTTTGGAGTGATTTAAATCATGATTTAAATCAAACATCCCTGCCCACACAACACACTGACAGACCTGCACAACACACTGACAGACCCGCACAACACACTGACAGACCTGCACAACACACTGACAGACCCGCACAAGTTAACATCACATCGACAAACAATAATATCTGAACAGTTTCTGGGTCGACACAATAAATCTTTCACTGTTCTTACAAAAGCAACATCACACGCTTGCTAACAATTACTTCAGCAGAGTCATTTGCAGCAATAACGCGTCCAAACAATGATAGACGTGGAAATAAAACACAAACATGTAAGGGGCTTTGTAAGTATAATAGATTCCAATAATCCTAAAATAATTTTGTTAAGACTGACCCCCACCCACACTGCTACGCAACCCATGTGGACACTGTGCATGCCACTTTTGGGCAGGAGAATCTTGGAGCAGCATTGGTTTGAATTTTCAGAAAGAGTGGAATATTGACTAGAATAAGTATTACATATAATATACATAAACTTGTTATATAGACATATATTAAGAAACAGTTTTTGATAACATTTAGTCAGGGGCAGTATTTTTGACTTCACATAAAAAAACTCCTTAGATATAGCATAAAAGTTGAGTACATAGAAATTAAATAAACTAACTGTAGACATACATGAAACAGTTTTTATTAAAAGTCAATTACAGGCAGTATTTTAGAGTAATTTAGTCCTGGAAACTTGGTCTTGTCCTTTGGTGCAGATTGATGCATTTATTTTGGTGTATCAAACTTTTGTTTACATTGTTGAATGAATATATATATATATATATCTTGCCATCTAAGCTTTTGTCTTGGATGCCAATCTTGCTAAATCTTGTTAAATGCAGTGAATGAAAAGCTGATTATTGCAAAATTTCAACCAGGAAAAAATCTAAAAAAAATACTTTTCCAAGTGCACCCTCCCACCCACATCTAATTGTTTTTCAAATTATTGGATTTTTTATATTTACAAAACCCCTATGTGGAAAATAAGACATATAACCTACATGACCTATGACACACCCTTCCACCCCAACACCCTCACCTGTCACCTCTGTGTTCGCCAGCTTCAGCTGTGTGTTCTCTGTCTGCAGCGTCCGGTTCTTCTCCATCAACAACATCTCGAGCGACTTCAGCTTCACGCCTTCAGTGGCGCTGTTCTCGTTGCTGCCCGGGAACTCAATCGACTTCAGCACACTGCATGATGGGAAACATTGGCCAATGATAACCTACCCCAAACACATTGTTTCTTAAAATGCGACATAACACACTGCTGTTATTTTAGCAACAAACTGGTGGGTTTAAAATCCTCTCTTACTTACCTCAAAAGCAGGATAATGTTTTAACTTCAATTTCTGTTACTAACTAATCACAGCTGATGTGGCTTGGAAATTGATAAGAATAGTAACTTGGTTGCCATGTCCTCCTTTTAACATCAGTCATACTTAAAAGTTCTTATAAAACCCAGTATTCAGACCTTAGGAATGTTCAAAGTGCTTTACATTTTACCCCCTGGCATTGTTCATGCCAATGCCAACTCAACTTCTCTTAGAAGCATTCAGTCATGCTGCAATTACTGCATGAAAACTACTAATTTATTTAAATGCTAAGTGCTCCTTGACTCAGCCTACGCTGCCCTGCCCCACACCTGTAGGAGCAGCTGCTCATTCAATGTGTGTTCACCTGAGTTCGCGTTTCAGCTCGTCATAGTCCTGTTGTGTCTTCAACTGCTGCTCCAGCAGGTGGCAGCACCGCTTCTGCGACGCCAACTCCTCCTCCAACTGGGCCACCTACAACAACAGTCAGTTTATTTTGACTCACAACCACTGAGGCTGATTATTAGTACATTTCAAATGTTCACATAAGACACTGAGGCTGATTATTATAGGCAAGTACATTTCAAACGTTAACATAAGACACTGAGGCTGATTATTATAGGCAAGTACATTTCAAACGTTAACATAAGACACTGAGGCTGATTATTATAGGCAAGTACATTTCAAACGTTCACATAAGACACTGAGGCTGATTATTATAGGCAAGTACATTTCAAACGTTCACTTAAAAGACACTGACGGCCACCAACAACAATGAACAGTTATACTAAGATTTACAAAGACTGGTGTTGGATAATGTCTGAAGTCACAACTGGACGTGGATTCCAACAAATGCAACAATGCAAGGCGTGTGTTAATTTCAATTGTTAGTTGAATTAAGTTATTTTAAATAACTTTTCCAGAGAGGCTAGTTTAATTTAATTAATTAACTTTACAAAAAGGGGTTAATTTAATTTAATTAACAAATTCCCAATTAACTAATAACAATAATAATAATAATGTTTATTGTCTCAAATAACATAAATTCATGTACATACAATCTATCAGCCAATCAGCTACTAAACACATTTAAGACAATGGAAAATAAGCAAATTGCTTATGTTTCCTTTTTCAATTATAAATTAAATATATTATGCGCCATGTTGAGGCACATAATTAATGCTCATTTAACAGTTGGTATTTACTGGATAGTTCACAGCCATTTTAGACCTGCAGATGCCAGTCACTATTCCAGTCACTGGCCTGAGGGAGATCAGGTTCAGGCCTGTGTTAATGGGAGGGAGAACATCACAGAGCACATATATACTGGGGTGGACTGGTCACTCAGGTGCCTGTGAATTGGAGAGAAGGCCTAGACAATAAAATGTCCTGTAGTAGGGTGATAAGTTAACGGCTAATCTTGGCTTCTGCAAATCTGTTTAATGTCAACATGTGGGGTTGGCAACTTGCAGCCAAGTGAACCTATGGGGTCCTTAGACTTATGCATCTATATTTTTCCGTATGTACATGTAACCGTTAATGGGGAGATGTAGAGAAAGGTAATATACCTTCAGTTTGGGATCTTTTTACAATGCCAACCAGAAACATGCCAGTTTTAGTGATGCATAAAATAGTGTATACATATTTATATGCTAGTGTGTAAATAGGAAACCTAATGTGTTAGTATAAAACACTGCAAAAATAACAACATGGTTCATAGAAATTATGTATGTAGTTGCCCGGTTTTGTTAATTTGGTGGTTGAATATAGGAGGAAACATCACACCCTGCAAATCTTCAGCCACAACTTTTCAATTCTTTCAGACAAAATAATTCATTTTGTAACAAGTATCTACAACTTGGAATCAAATGCCCCATGAAGAAATGTCTTGGCATGTAAATATTTTATCAGCAAATTTCTTTCCAACAAAGTTACAAAACACATTTCTGTTACAAGTATTGTTATTTTATAACTGTTATAAATGTGTAAACATTTATACCAACAACGATTTAATTGTTAATTGAATTTAAATTGTTAATTTAATTGAAGAATTTTGGAGGTTAACTTAATTTAACTGACCTGAGAAATGTGTGAGGTTAATTTAATTAAATTGGAGAATTTCTGAGTTAACTGTAATTTATACCAACTTTTCAAGTTAATTTATATCAACTTTTCAGTTAATTGCCCCATGCATGGTGCATATCATCTGAAAACCAACTAAAAATGCAAAGATTTATCAAAGTGTCTAATGTAGAAGAACTATGTAATTGTGACCTACCATGGACGATCCCGAGTCGCGGAGTTTGTTAACGGTTGTCTGCAGTCGCTGAACGTCTTCGACCAGCTGCGCCACCTACAGACAAACACTCTCACTACAACTATCTGTGTGTAACCAGTGATAGTAACAAGTTTTGTGCTCAAACAGCCCTCAATAGATCAACATTTATAGCTGCCTCTTAACTTCTGTTTTTTGCGTGTCTCGTTTGACATTCATTTCGCACAAAATTGAACATATCTTGTATCAGCGCTAGCTTGAAGTGCAAATGTAGTTTTTAGACTAACTACTGCACAAACACGCAAGTAGACACCTTCAAATCTACTTTTTATTCCCCATAGATGAATCAGATATTGGAACAAGGGCTTTCTGGGGTGTTGCACCAACTCTGGAATTCATTCCGCTATGTCAGTAGGGAACAACTTAGCATTGTACATCGTTTTTGAACCCTTTGATGTGTCTCTGAGGGTTTCCAAGGATTTAGGCATGAGACAAGTTTTTATTATTATTACAACACGAACCTCCTTCTCCTTGGCTGCCAACTCCACCTCGAGGCTGGAGCGCTTGAGAATGTTGATAGCCTCCTCCATGTCTGGAGCCTGTCTCATGTCCTCCGCCTGTTGAAGGTTCTGTGTGGCTGACGCCAACTGACTCCGCATCCGCTCCACCTCCCGATCTGCTGCTCCAGCCCTCTGGGGGATAAACACAGAAGTAGTAACACTACTGCCCTCTGGTGAAAAAAACACATAACTAGTTACACTGGTGCCTCTGGTGGACAAACACACAACTAGTTACACTAGTGCCCCCCTCCAGTGTTGTCCCTGTGTTCTCACCTCGTTGGCTCTCTCTAGGTCGGCCATCAACATCTCCATCTCATCCGACCTACACAGGTAAAACAGGGCATGGGTAGTACGGCTGTAGGTCTTATTGCATCAACTTTTGGCATCACCATGGTTACTGCATCAACTTATGGCATCACCATGGTTACTGTGTCAACTTATGGCATCACCATGGTTACTGTGTCAACTTATGGCATCACCATGGTTACTGTACTTACCAGGTACATATTAAAAAAATCAATTTAGGCAAAGAAATAAAGTTTCCTACTTATTAAGGTTTACATACTTTCTCTGGTTACGCTACAGTCAACATAACAGCCAGTGTCTATGAACTAGCTACATCTTCCAAGAAATAGAGACAAACACAGAAGAAGATGTTGAGAAATATGTGAAGAATAAAGCTCTATGGTGCTGACTGTCAGTTGCTTACTTGGCTGATGTTGCTTCGTCATACTTGGTCCTCAGGTCAAACAGCTCTGACTGGACACTGTCCATGGCTGGCAAGGAGGAATAATAGTTATATTTATAAACATCGTTCATTCATTCATTCATTCATGCAAGTACATATAATTGAAGCATTTATCCACAAAACATTTTATACACCAAAATCACCTAGACTTAATTAAGACTAGTGTTGTGCTGCCATCTAGTGTATAGTGGTGGTGTTTAGGGGCAACATGCGATACATACCATGCCACTGACTGATGAAATATATACCAGGCCACTGACTGATGAAATATATACCACACCACTGACTGATGAAATATATACCAGGCCACTGACCGATGAAATATAATCCAGGCCACTGACTGATGAAATACATACCAGGCCACTGACTGATGAAATATATACTACGCCACTGACTGATGAAATATATACCAGGACACTGACCGATGAAATATAATCCAGGCCACTGACTGATGAAATATATACCAGGCCACTGACTGATGAAATATATACCACGCCACTGACTGATGAAATATATACCAGGCCACTGACTGATGAAATATATACCAGGCCACTGACTGATGAAATATATACCAGGCCACTGACTGATGAAATATACACCAGGCCACTAACTGATGAAATATTTACCAGGCCACTGATGAAATAAAGGTATTCCTGTGGATTGCTTATTGTGCAATAGAAAACATAGACGTAGGGGGTCAGTAAGGTGTAGGGGTCAGTCAGGTGTAGGGGTCAGTCAGGTGTAGGGGTCAGTCAAGTGTAGGGGGTCAGTAAGGTGTAGGGGTCAGTAAGGTGTAGGAGGTCAGTAAGGTGTAGGGGGTCAGTAAGGTGTACGGGTCAGTAAGGTGTAGGGGTCAGTAAGGTGTAGGGGGTCAGTAAGGTGTAGGGGGTCAGTAAGGTGTAGGGGGTCAGTCAGGTGTAGGGGTCAGTCAGGTGTAGGGGTCAGTCAGGTGTAGGGGTCAGTCAGGTGTAGGGGGTCAGTAAGGTGTAGGGGTCAGTCAGGTGTAGGGGGTCAGTCAGGTGTAGGGGGTCAGTAAGGTGTAGGGGGTCAGTAAGGTGTAGGGGTCAGTAAGGTGTAGTGGTCAGTAAGGTGTAGTGGTCAGTAAGGTGTAGGGCTCAGTAAGGTGTAGGGGTCAGTCAGGTGTAGGGGTCAGTAAGGTGTAGGGGGTCAGTAAGGTGTAGGGGGTCAGTAAGGTGTAGGGGTAAGTAAGGTGTAGGGGTCAGTAAGGTGTAGGGGGTCAGTAAGGTGTAGGGGTCAGTCAGGTGTAGGGGTCAGTCAGGTGTAGGGGTCAGTAAGGTGTAGGGGTCAGTAAGGTGTAGGGGTCAGTAAGGTTGTCCAGTGTAAAATAATGTGTATGCAACAGAGCATCAACCAATATTTTGTAGGGGGTCAGTAAGGTAGTCCAGTGTAAAATAATGTGTATGCAACAGAGCATAAACCAATACTTTGTAGGGGGTCAGTAAGGTTGTCCAGTGTAAAATAATGTGTATGCAACAGAGCATAAACCAATACTTTGTAGGGGGTCAGTAAGGTAGTCCAGTGTAAAATAATGTGTATGCAACAGAGCATAAACCGACACTTTGTAGGGGGTCAGTAAGGTTGTCCAGTGTAAAATAATGCGTATGCAACAGAGCATAAACCGATACTTTGTAGGGGGTCAGTAAGGTTGTCCAGTGTAAAATAATGCGTATGCAGCACAGCATAAACCGATACTTTGTAGGGGGTCAGTAAGGTTGTCCAGTGTAAAATAATGCGTATGCAGCACAGCATAAACCGATACTTTGTAGGGGGTCAGTAAGGTTGTCCAGTGTAAAATAATGCGTATGCAACAGAGCATAAACCGATACTTTGTAGGGGGTCAGTAAGGTTGTCCAGTGTAAAATAATGCGTATGCAGCACAGCATAAACCGATACTTTGTAGGGGGTCAGTAAGGTTGTCCAGTGTAAAATAATGCGTATGCAGCACAGCATAAACCGATACTTTGTAGGGGGTCAGTAAGGTTGTCCAGTGTAAAATAATGCGTATGCAGCACAGCATAAACCAATACTTTGTAGGGGGTCAGTAAGGTTGTCCAGTGTAAAATAATGCGTATGCAACACAGCATAAACCAATACTTTGTAGGGGGTCAGTAAGGTTGTCCAGTGTAAAATAATGCGTATGCAACAGAGCATAAACCAATACTTTGTAGGGGGTCAGTAAGGTTGTCCAGTGTAAAATAATGCGTATGAAACAGAGCATAAACCAATACTTTGTAGGGGGTCAGTAAGGTAGTCCAGTGTAAAATAATGCGTATGCAACAGAGCATAAACCAATACTTTGTAGGGGGTCAGTAAGGTTGTCCAGTGTAAAATAATGCGTATGCAACAGAGCATAAACCAATACTTTGTAGGGGGTCAGTAAGGTAGTCCAGTGTAAAATAATGCGTATGCAACAGAGCATAAACCAATACTTTGTAGGGGGTCAGTAAGGTTGTCCAGTGTAAAATAATGCGTATGCAACAGAGCATAAACCAATACTTTGTAGGGGGTCAGTAAGGTTGTCCAGTGTAAAATAATGCGTATGCAACAGAGCATAAACCAATACTTTGTAGGGGGTCAGTAAGGTTGTCCAGTGTAAAATAATGCGTATGCAGCACAGCATAAACCAATACTTTGTAGGGTGTCAGTAATGTTGTCCAGTGTTAAATAATGCGTATGCAGCAGAGCATAAACCAATACTTCGTGGCGAGGACAGATTGAGGAAGAAATTAGCAGTTGTATAAGTCTCAGGGACATTGATAACATTACTGTGTTTAACCGATCTCTTAAAATATTTTTAAACGAACCGAATACGTAGAACTGCTTTGAATGTTGAAAAGGCCTTTTTAATTCCGTCTAATGCATACCGCTGTTTTATGACATTTCATGATGTTTTATTTGTACCATGCAATATATATAACTAATATATATTGGGAGTGTCTTACATTTATTATAGAATTTACAAATATCTCATTAAAGCACGGTGTAAAATATTCAGTGAATATTGAATTCTATATATTTTATTTATTATTATTCTAAGTGTTATTATTAATGACAATGGGACCCACCACTCTGTATGGTTGCCGCTCGTTGTTCTGCCTCGCCGAGTTTCTTCACCACGTCGAGCTGTCTCTCCTGTAGATGGCGCTCCTTGTCAGCGAACTGCCGTTGTAGTTCCTTCTCCTTCTCCTTGGTATGGGCCTGGAGAAGGTAAATCTCAGGTCACCATAAGTAGAACAAATGCTATGTACACAGATAATACTGTCACAAAGCTACAAGGGGGAATTTCCCAATTATCAAAACTACACTTTCTCATAAACACACAATATAAGGTAAACACATTGAATCATAACAATAGAACATGAATATAAAGCTCAGGTTCTGGCTGCCAGGATGGTAAGCTACAGTCATCTTAGCTAGCCTTTGTGAAATGTTTTTGAAAGTCTTAAGGAGAGCCTTCATCAAATAGCACCGAGATGTTGCTCATGCACGCACTCACGCATGCACGTACCTGTACAGTTGACTCCATCTTTTCGTCGTACTCCCGCAGTTTGTCCTTCAGCTGTTTGATGGTCACCTCTGTTAACAGAACATGACAAACTCTGTGACAACAAAGTCTGTGATAATCTTAATATTTATAAGCACATGTGACATTAGTCTTCAAGCTTACTCTTGCATGTGACACGGGCAACAACCAGGCTGATGTTAGTCTTCAAGCTTACTCTCGCATGTGACACAGGCTACAACCAGACTGATGTTAGTCTTCAAGCTTACTCCCGCATGTGACATGGGCAACAACCAGACTGATGTTAGTCTTCAAGCTTACTCTCGTATGTGACATGGGCAACAACCAGGCTGATGTTAGTGTTCAAGCTTACTCTCGCATGTGACATGGGCAACAACCAGACTGATGTTAGTCTTCAAGCTTACTCTCGTATGTGACACGGGCAACAACCAGACTGATGTTAGTCTTCAAGCTTACTCTCACATGTGACACGGGCAACAACCAGACTGATGTTAGGCTTCAAGCTTACTCTCACATGTGACACGGGCAACAACTAGACTGATGTTAGGCTTCAAGCTTACTCTCACATGTGACATGGGCAACAACTAGACTGATGTTAGTCTTCAAGCTTATTCTCACATGTGACACGGGCAACAACCAGACTGATGTTAGTCTTCAAGCTTACTCTCACATGTGACACGGGCAACAACCAGACTGATGTTAGGTTTCAAGCTTACTCTCACATGACATGGACAACAACCAGACTGATGTTCGTCTTCATGTTTACTCTCACAAATATTACCAAGGATCTAAAATTGCAATCTGACATAAGAACTCATTAAAAACGTTCCTACAGAACTATATTTGCTTGAAAAAGTCACAGGTCATTTTTATTTTATATCATAAAAGCATTAATCTGAAATAAAATTTTTGTTTTGTCACCTTGATTTTTGACTTCTGCAAATTCGTGGTTGTATTCGGCAAGAGTATCACGTAGTTGCTTGTTTTCTGTTTCGAGATCCTGGACTCTCTGCGCCTTCTTCTTGATCTGAAGGGCGTACTCCAGCGCTGGGACTGGGTCTAACACAGCAAAACACAATGGGCTTAGAGACTCAGACACATCAACATACATAGGCCTGGGTCTATGTTGTAGAGACTTAGACACATTAACAAACATAGGCCTGGGTATATGTTGCAGAGACTTAGACACATCAACATACACAGGCCTGGGTCTACGTTGTAGATACTCAGACACATCAACATACACAGGCCTGGGTCTATGTTGTAGATACTCAGACACATCAACATACACAGGCCTGGGTCTATGTTTTAGAGACTTAGACACATCAACATACACAAGCCTGGGTCTATATTGTAGATACTTAGACACATCAACATACACAGGCCTGGGTCTATGTTTTAGAGACTTAGACACATCAACATACACAGGCCTGGGTCTGTGTTGTAGATACTTAGACACTTCAACTTACACAGGCCTGGGTCTATGTTTTAGAGACTTAGACACATCAACATACACAAGCCTGGGTCTATATTGTAGATACTTAGACACATCAACATACACAGGCCTGGGTCTATGTTTTAGAGACTTAGACACATCAACATACACAGGCCTGGGTCTGTGTTGTAGATACTTAGACACTTCAACTTACACAGGCCTGGGTCTATGTTTTAGAGACTTAGACACATCAACTTACACAGGCCTGGGTCTATGTTGTAGAGACTTAGACACATCAACAAACATAGGCCTGGGTCTATGTTGTAGAGACTTAGACAAATCAACATACACAGGCCTGGGTCTTTGTTGTAGAGACTTAGACAAATCAACATACCTAGACCTGGGTCTAAGAGACTTAGACACATCAACATACATAGGCATAGTTCGAAAAACACACCTGCCGCACCAACTCTTTGGAATACATTCCCTATTAGTGTTACGCCTGTAGGAATACACTCCCTATTAGTGTTACGTCTGTAGGAATACACTCCTTATTAGTGTTATGTCTGTAGGAATACACTCCCTATTAGTGTTACATATGTAGGAATACACTCCCTGTTAGTGTTACATCTGTAGGAATACACTCCTTATTAGTGTTAAGTCTGTAGGAATACACTCCCTGTTAGTGTTACGTCTGTAGGAATACACTCCCTATTAGTGTTTCGTCTGTAGGAATACACTCCCTGTTAGTGTTACGTCTGTAGGAAAACACTCCCTGTTAGTGTTACGTCTGTAGGAAAACACTCCCTATTAGTGTTACGTCTGTAGGAAAACACTCCCTGTTAGTGTTACATCTGTAGGAATACACTCCTTATTAGTGTTATGTCTGTAGGAATACACTCTCTGTTAGTGTTACGTCTGTAGCAATACAGTCCCTGTTAGTGTTACGTCTGTAGGAATACACTCCTTATTAGTGTTACGTCTGTAGGAATACACTCCCTATTAGTGTTACATATGTAGGAATACACTCCCTGTTAGTGTTACATCTGTAGGAATACACTCCTTATTAGTGTTACGTCTGTAGGAATACACTCCCTATTAGTGTTATGTCTGTAGGAATACACTCCCTATTAGTGTTTCGTCTGTAGGAATACACTCCCTGTTAGTGTTACGTCTGTAGGAAAACACTCCCTATTAGTGTTACGCCTGTAGGAATACACTCACTGTTAGTGTTATGTCTGTAGGAATAAACTCCCTGTTAGTGTTACGTCTGTAGGAAAACACTCCCTGTTAGTGTTACGTCTGTAGGAAAACACTCCCTGTTAGTGTTACGTCTGTAGGAAAACACTCCCTGTTAGTGTTACGTTTGTAGGAATACACTCCCTGTTAGTGTTACGTCTGTAGGAAAACACTCCCGTTAGTGTTACGTTTGTAGGAATACACTCCCTGTTAGTGTTATGTTTGTAGGAATACACTCCCTATTAGTGTTACGTCTGTAGGAATACACTCCCTGTTAGTGTTACATCTGTAGGAATACACTCCTTATTAGTGTTATGTCTGTAGGAATACACTCCCTATTAGTGTTACGTCTGTAGGAAAACACTCCCTGTTAGTGTTATGTCTGTAGGAATACACTCCCTATTAGCGTTACATCTGTAGGAATACACTCCCTGTTAGTGTTACGTCTGTAGGAATACACTCCCTATTAGTGTTACATCTGTAGGAATACACTCCCTATTAGTGTTACATCTGTAGGAATACACTCCCTATTAGTGTTACGTCTGTAGGAATACACTCCCTATTAGTGTTACATCTGTAGGAATACACTCCCTATTAGTGTTATGTCTGTAGGAATAAACTCCCTGTTAGTGTTACGTCTGTAGGAAAACACTCCCTATTAGTGTTACGTCTGTAGGAAAACACTCCCTGTTAGTGTTACGTTTGTAGGAATACACTCCCTGTTAGTGTTACGTCTGTAGGAAAACACTCCCTGTTAGTGTTACATCTGTAGGAATACACTCCCTGTTAGTGTTACGTCTGTAGGAATACATTCCCTGTTAGTGTTACGTCTGTAGGAATACACTCCCTGTTAGTGTTACGTCTGTAGGAATACACTCCCTGTTAGTGTTAAGTCTGTAGGAATACACTCCCTGTTAGTGTTACGTCTGTAGGAATACACTCCCTGTTAGTGTTACGTCTGTAGGAATACACTCCCTGTTAGTGTTACGTCTGTAGGAATGAACTCCCTGTTAGTGTTATGTCTGTACACAGTCGGTGTTATAAAAGAGCGTATATTTTTCATAAAATCAACAATATAACTGATTCTGATCTCAAGATCGGATAACGTGTGAAAGTGAATTTAGCCTGACAGAGTAAGTGACAGAGTAGTCAGTGTTACCTTGTCAGGTAACACCGGCTACTCTGTCACTTACCTTGTCAGGTAACACCGACTACTCTGTCACTTTCCTTCCTTTGTTCGGTTCAGTTGGACAAAAACTAATTTAATAGTTTGTCTGAGTTCATCAAAACTAAATAACACATTTGAACAGTGAGCTAGCATGTCTAGTCGATATTACATAGATTTGATATTTTGTAAAATAAGTCTGAAACGAGACAAGTGAAACATTAAATTGAAGATGAAGCTTTAAAAGTATTTTGTGTTCACCAACCGATTGAAGTATGAGTTACTTGCATATTTACGAATATTTGTTGTTTTGTTTTACATACCAGGAACATCGATGAGTTTCTTGTAGATGTTCAGAAAGGCAGCTTCAGCACTTTTACACCTTTTCGACAATGAGTCGATCTCTGTCTGGAAGCTTTTGAGCAGTGGCGCCACCTGTTTTCGGACATCCTACGAGAATGACAGAAGAGTTTTTATATCAGTTTTGCATGGTAGGCATTGTCACAATTTTGATTAATTTTACAATTTCACCAAATATAGAGGAACAGGAAAGGCCTTTACTTATTAATTCCTACAAGTGCAAAACCACGTTTGTTTGACATAAGTAATTATGCTGGAAAAAGACTGTCACTGCAAGAAACTTCAATGTTTTGTCAATGTACTTTTGCTAAAATGTACTTTTTAGGTGTTATAGATAATTACATGTATTTCTCATATGTAACAACTAGCCCAGTTGCCTGGCATTGCACGGGAGAAAAGGCTGAGCTGACAACTAGACTAGTTGCCTGGCATTGCACGGCAGAAAAGGGTGAGCTGACAACTAGCCCAGTTGCCTGGCATTGCACAGCAGAAAAGGCTGAGCTGACAACTAGTCCAGTTGCCTGGCATTGCACGGCAGAAAAGGCTGAGCTGACAACTAGCCCAGTTGCCTGGCATTGCACGGCAGAAAAGGCTGAGCTGACAACTAGCCCAGTTGCCTGGCATTGCATGGGAGAAAAGGCTGAGCTGACAACTAGCCCAGTTGCCTGGCATTGCACGGCAGAAAAGGCTGAGCTGACAATTAGCCCAGTTGCCTGGCATTGCACGGGAGAAAAGGCTGAGCTGACAACTAGTCCAGTTGCCTGGCATTGCACGGGAGAAAAGGCTGAGCTGACAACTAGTCCAGTTGCCTTGCATTGCACGGGAGAAAAGGCTGAGCTGACAACTAGCCCAGTTGCCTGGCATGGCACGGGAGAAAAGGCTGAGCTGACAACTAGTCCAGTTGCCTGGCATTGCATGGGAGAAAAGGCTGAGCTGACAACTAGCCCAGTTGCCTGGCATGGCACGGGAGAAAAGGCTGAGCTGACAACTAGTCCAGTTGCCTGGCATTGCATGGGAGAAAAGGCTGAGCTGACAACTAGCCCAGTTGCCTGGCATTGCACGGCAGAAAAGGCTGAGCTGACAACTAGCCCAGTTGCCTGGCATTGCACGGCAGAAAAGGCTGAGCTGACAACTAGCCCAGTTGCCTGGCATTGCACGGCAGAAAAGGCTGAGCTGACAACTAGCCCAGTTGCCTGGCATTGCACGGCAGAAAAGGCTGAGCTGACAACTAGTCCAGTTGCCTGGCATGGCACGGGAGAAAAGGCTTAGCTGAGAACTCGTTGCACTCTCAATGTTTTAGTACTTGCTCCACAAAACTCACGTACAACTGCCAATTTGACGACGGTCACATAACAATGGCAGAAACACGCATAGCACTGCCAACAATTGCATTAACTATTGTTCTGTTTTACATTACAAATGTCCACATTGGTTCCTTTGATGCAAGGACTTCGGAATTTAAATTTTCAACCCCCCCTGGGAATTTCAATTTTTTTTATGTATGAACCATTCCCATGTGCCCCCAAGCACGTCTGCAAAAGTTCAGCCCTAGATATGAAGGAACAGACAGACAGACAGACAGACCGACATACTGACAGACAGACAGACCGACATACTGACAGACAGACAGAATCACAAATTACTTTATATTAAAGAAACTAATTTGACAGTGATTATTGAGAAATGCATTTATATATCATGTGTACAAAACTAATTTTTTACACACGCTACAGATATTTACAACTTGTTTACTTTTCTATAACAGTTTATTGTTTCATGATAACAAATGAACCATAATATATATATGAAGGAAACTAACTGGGGTATCAGGGGTAAGCTACCTGGGGCATCAGGGGTTAACTACCTGGGGTATCAGGGGTAAACTACCTGGGGCATCAGGGGTAAACTACCTGGGGCATCAGGGGTAAACTACCTGGGGTATCAGGGGTAAACTACCTGGGGTATCAGGGGTAAACTACCTGGGGCATCATGGGTAAACTCTACAAGTATCGATGTATTCAGCTCCTACCTCTGGTGTGTTTTTCTTGAACTCCCGGCTGAGTTCCACTAAGCGTTTGCGTGCGACTTCACTTGCTTCCTGGCGATGTGCAAGTTCGGAGGCTGTGCAGTCGAGGTCTTTCTGTAAACAACAACACAGGTTGTCATAGCAATGATATTGTATCTCAAACGGATGTCCCTGTCATTACCTAAAAATAGTTAGCACACCAGATCTACCCTCTGAACGCATATATTTTTTTAATAAGTAGTTAAATTATCAATTTACATTGAATGCTGAAATTAAACCATATTTTAACCAATGGGAGGTCTTCAAATATTCAACCGAAGATAATAATAATAATTTATTTCATTTGTAGTCATAAGACTGAATACAGATACAATTGGTACAAAATATGCATTTGTTATAATTATATGAGTATATTTAGGTTAGAAAATATTTTTTAAAACTACACATCAATGTATGTCAGACGAAAGAATTATTTTTACATTGCATAATGGCTGTTTGATATCATCTACATTTATAATACAATTGTCTGTGTGAGCACACACATCAGCTTCTAAGATGTCTGTGTGAGCACACACATCAGCTTCTAAGATGTCTGTGTGAGCACACACATCAACTTCTAAGATGTCTGTGTGAGCACACACATCAGCTTCTAAGATGTCTGTGTGAGCACACACATCAACTTCTAAGATGTCTGTGTGAGCACACACATCAGCTTCTAAGATGTCTGTGTGAGCACACACATCAACTTCTAAGATGTCTGTGTGAGCACACACATCAACTTCTAAGATGTCTGTGTGAGCACACACATCAACTTCTAAGATGTCTGTGTGAGCACACACATCAACTTCTAAGATGTCTGTGTGAGCACACACATCAACTTCTAAGATGTCTGTGTGAGCACACACATCAACTTCTAAGATGTCTGTGTGAGCACACACATCAACTTCTAAGATGTATGTGTGAGCACACACATCAACTTCTAAGATGTATGTGTGAGCACACACATCAACTTCTAAGATGTCTGTGTGAGCACACACATCAACTTCTAAGATGTATGTGTGAGCACACACATCAACTTCTAAGATGCTTAAACAGGCACCAGTGGAAAAAACAGTTCTTTGCCCTGCTCGTTGTCAGTTTTGGTACTGGGTAGAGGGTGAAACATGTCACATGACAAGCTGCAACCCTTGCAGGTGAGTAAGGTACTGGGTAGAGGTGAAACATGCCACATGACAAGCTGCAACCCTTGCAGGTGAGTAAGTAAGGTACTGGGTAGAGGGTGAAACATGTCACATGACAAGCTGCAACCCTTGCAGGTGAGTAAGTAAGGTACTGGGTAGAGGGTGAAACATGCCACATGACAAGCTGCAACCCTTGCAGGTGAGTAAGTAAGGTACTGGGTAGAAGGTGAAACATGTCACATGACAAGCTGCAACCCTTGCAGGTGAGTAAGTAAGGTACGGAAGAAACAGAACAGACTGACTGACACACAGCCTGGATATGACACAATACTACTGACATAATGAACAATGCTATTTGGTGGACTTGTTCAACACAGAACAGACTGACTGACACACAGCCTGGATATGACACAATACTACTGACATAATGAACAATTATATTTGGTGGACTTGTTCAACACAGAACAGACTGACTGACACACAGCCTGGATATGACACAATACTATTGACATAATGAACAATGATATTTGGTAGACTTGTTCAATGGCTTCGAACTAGGCCAGTCTCCTGCCCGAGGGGAAATGGCGCTTGGTGTTTTACTGCATTGGCAACAAACTTTTATGGTCTACCAGCAGCAGATGGACTAAGGTCAAACTGCTGTAATTGTATCACTATGACATTGAGTAGAACAAAGAACACAGTCTGCTGACCAATGTAGGACTATATTTATTCAACCAGTGCAACGTTGCCACTTCCAGTGATTGCTATAACAGTCCTGAACCAGGCAAGCCAGGAGAATTCTTGGAAATGGATGCATTACTTTCTGTGAGACTCACACTAACGGAAATAACAGTCTTACTAATGGTCATTGCTACATACGCATCATCTCAAACAAGTTGGTAATTGCCTTCTGATGTTGCTGGTGTCCAGCTGATACCTTCACTGTATTACGTAGGATTAACAGTAAAATGTCATCTATGTGATCCAATCTTTGTCATGGAGACTGGGTTTCAAGTAACTTTAAACTGTCTTTAAAACTAGGTTGAGCAGTTGTGTTTTAGCACTGTGGAGTTGTAATATGCCACGCCAAATGTAGGACAATTCTGTCCGACATATACTTCTCCTACATTACGTACACACAATGAATCAACTTAATACTGCAGTATAATCTCTCCTACAACCTTAGAACTATTAGAAAGTAATATACCAGTCAGTACTTACTTCAGGTGTAATGTCAACTTTGCACCAAATATATTAGTTTTACGGTGTCATTGTGGTTAAGCATAGTCACCACCCTCTCAGCAGAGGACCATCATGTAGTAATGGTCTTTACCCTTAATTTGGGACCATCTCAATCAGAACTATCATCCTTCACTGGGATCATCTCAGTGAGACCAACCACCCTTTATTAGGGGTAATTTCAATCAGATCAATCACTCTTCATTGGGGACCATCTCAATCAGATAAATCACCCTTCCTTGGAGACCATCTTAATCTGACCAACCACCCTTTATTGAGGGTAATCTCATTCAGACCAATCACCCTTCATTGGGGACCATCTCAATCAGACCAACCATCATTCATTGGGTTTATCTCACTAACCACCATTCATTGGGGACCATCTCAATCAAACCAACCACCATTAATTGGGGACCACCTAAATCAGACCGCCCACAATTAATTGGGGACCATTTCAATCAGACCAACCACCTCCCCTTCAATAAATCTCCAAACATAAAAAAAATTGTAAATTGATGGAAATAACAGAACCCACCTAAGCCGACAAGGCTAGAGGGAGCTCCCAGGGAACAAACCCTTACTTTATTGACATGTGGCTGGCTCACCTCTTGCCAGGGCAATCATTACAAGGTACAAAGTCCTGTCTGTCTGCCACATGTACTAGGGTGGAGGAAGGGGGTGAACTGTAGTTATTACTTTACATGTCTCCCCAGTGCAACATAAAGCCAGGTTACTTACTACACCTGGGGTAAAGATGGGTGTGGGGCAAAACCCTTTCATACAAAAATCCCAAAATTAATAATAGGATTGTTCCTGAATTAAACACCAAACCCCAACCATGACAACGACAACTATGACAACGACAACTATGACAATGACAACCATGACAACGACAACCATGACAATGACAACCATGTCAATGTATCATTGTGTGGTGACATCACCTGCTGAGAGGGAGACAAACTGTTATCTAAGTTACTAGTGATAAATTATTCATGTTTTGATACGATTGAATTTTATTCAAACATAAACCAGAACGCTGCATCTGCCAAATTTACATAAATGTTTTGCACACCTGCAGACATGCGTGAATGTGGACACATTATGAACATATGTGGCCGTGAGACAAGGGTATGTTGTCTCAGGCTGTTTGTAGACCCATAAAACACAACCCAAGTCACCTCCATCAGTTACCCTTAAATGGGCTCTGTATCCCACCCAAGACAGTAAATCCTCTCCTTCAGCTGCTACACCAACCAGGGTCAAGTATCGACCTCATGTGTCATGTGACCCAACACCTGGCCTGATTAAAATCTATCCTTCAGGGAAGTGTGCTAATATATGATGTACATTCCAACAGATCAAGGGCTTAGACCTCATTGCAATCACCCTTGAAAGACCCTGAATGAAACGCCCCAGCCGAGGCATGCATGGAATGAAGTGTGATGCATGAAGTATCACATCACTTATGCTCCTGACTGATGCATTATGTCATTGCTTTGATTCTAACTGATGTGAATTGAGCTGACTGTCTAACAAGGTTACACGCCCATTGCCACATACTTCTGGAGCAGTTGTGGTGAGTTTCCACAAGGAGGGGTTTAACAGACACACAACAGACAAGATATAAGATGGTTAAGGAACAAATGGATGAATTGACATATGTGAAATTGTACTGATGCTGGATATAAATGTTAACAAGAGAGAATTCTGGTACAAAACAACAAGTACAGCAATAGAAGTTGGGAGAAGCATCCAAATACGGGACATATAACCGTCCCGTCACATTCCTGGACCTACTGTCATGTGACGACCACCAACATGGTCACATGTCACCAGAGACCAGTTCAATCTGATGCTAAGAAGTGACCAACAAAGGGTTACAAAGCTCCATTGAATAAAGACTTTCTTCAACATTTCTGTGGTTGGAATTTCCTCCCAGATCAGCCAATATGGCATAAAATTCAATCACTTAAGACCTGACAGTAGAGGATACTGCCAGAGGCTCATTTGTAACAAACCCCATTTTATAACAAAGTCAGCATTTGTGTGCCTATCTTACTAAAAATATTATTTTTCATAAGGTTCCTTCAAAAGGTTCCTTCCATTGGGACAATGAAAAAGATCTATTATCCAACAGCCTTCTCCACCAAACCCTGAAGAGCAAGAAACATAAAAATTATTTTCAGCACACATCATTGCAAGAGCAAAATTAGTGTTTATGTTATAATTCGACGGAGTTTGTTGGAAGAAACTACTGCTGCGTAATACAACGGTTCCTCAACAGACATCATCAGAACTGACTGTGGTGTTGGACCCAATGTTGTGGGAGACAGAGCCAAACAGCTCAGCCAAGTCTTGGCAGCCACAGACTGTCAACTGCCATCAATAATTCACATCTTCTCCACTGACATTATTTATTGTCAGTGCTGGAGGACAAGACTAGAGAGGGGGAGGGGTGGTACAGGGGTGGAAGCCAGGGAGGGAGGAGGGAACAAGGTTGAAGCCAGAGAGGGAGGAGGGAACAGTGGTGGAAGCCAGGGAGGGAGGAGGGAACAGGGGTGGAAGCCAGGGAGGGAGGAGGGAACAGGGGTGGAAGCCAGGGAGGGAGGAGGGAACAGGGTTGAACTTGAAGCCAGAGAGGGAGGAGAGAACAGGGTTGAAGCCAGAGAGGGAGGAGGGAACAGGGTTGAAGCCAGAGATGGAGGAGGGAACAGTGGTGGAAGCCACAGAGGGAGGAGAGAACAGGGTTGAAGCCAGAGAGGAAGGAGGGAACAGGGGTGGAAGCCAGGGAGGGAGGAGGGAACAGGGGTGGAAGCCAGGGAGGGACTATGGAACAGGGGTGGAAACCAGGGAGGGAGGAGAGAACACAGGTAGAAGCCAGGGAGGGATGAGGGAACACGGGTGGAAGCCAGGGAGATACAGTTTGGAGTAGGGGACAGATCTTTATTTCATTTCCAGCTTCAGGAAATACAAAAACATGCCAAATGGTAATTTTGCGCATAGTGTGGAATTACCTGACTTTTAATAATGGTTTCTGTTGTCTGTTCACGCATATGGGGAACTAGGGACTGAGGCAGTTTCACCCCACAAAGGCTGTCACCAGGTGGAAATTGGTATTCTCATAGAGATGATCAAGCAAAGACCATCATACACAAGTCAATAATCCTGCAATTTTCTGTCAACTGAATTTTTAATCCATACCAGGTAACAGATCAACATTTGTCATGCGAATTGTGATGTGGCATGACAGAATCATAATGGCAGAGAAAACTAAATGAATCAGAAAGAAAACACTGTTAACTGATATTATAAATATCCAGGTTTAAGTCACACACTTCAAGCTCCACTGTTCTGGCAGACAAACCACCCCATGATATTTATGTTTTAACTTTTTTATTCTGTGGTTTTCCACGACTGTTATTTGGTGTAGATCAAGCTTGACAAAATGCAGAATGAGGTCAGTGCTTGTGTTCTGCCGTTCACATGGCACACTTTGTACCTGCAGAGTTTGGTAGACCATCACAACTTTCACACATCAATCACAGCATGGCTGAATACGTCCAATAACTTCCCACTGAAGTATTTATTTTTGGTCTGACCAAACTGAAAAAGTGCAAAGTGTATTGTGCACAGTATTTAGTGTTGCAAATAATTCAGCTAAGGGTTAATTCACTTTTGTAAGTTACCCAATCTATTGGTTAAAATCACTTGTTTTGGTGATTATAAAAAAGGTGCGGCTCTCTCATTGCACAGACTGCACATTGTATCAACTATTCATGCTACATAATGGAATGTCACTGAACCTGATTTGTACCGGGCTAAATCAACTGTTTTTACATTTACAGTTGATAATCTATTTTAAACCACCTAAAAAAAATTATAAAGTAATTACACAACACAAAGTGCAGTTTGTAGGGGGAAACCTGTGGTTTTTAAAGTGACTGGTATCAAATAACAATGTTATTGATTTTAACAAATGGTAGACTACAATCATCCTCCAGTAATCAAATACTAATCATCCTCCAGTAATCAAATACAACCATCCTCCAGTAATCAAATACTAATCATCCACCAGTAATCAAATACAACCATCCTCCAGTAATCAAATACTAATCATCCACCAGTAACCAAATACAACCATCCTCCAGTAATCAAATACTAATCATCCTCCAGTAATCAAATACAACCATCTTCCAGTAATCAAATACTAATCATCCTCCAGTAGTGAAATACAACCATCCTCCAGTAATCAAATACTAATCATCCTCCAGTAGTGAAATACAACCATCCTCCAGTAGTGAAATACAACCATCCTCCAGTAATCAAATACAACCATCCTCCAGTAATCAAATACTAACCATCCACCAGTAATCAAATACAACCATCCTCCAGTAATCAAATACTAATCATCCTCCAGTAATCAAATACAACCATCCTCCAGTAATCAAATACTAATCATCCTCCAGTAATCAAATACAACCATCTTCCAGTAATCAAATACTAATCCTCCAGTAGTGAAATACAACCATCCTCCAGTAATGAAATACTAATCATCCACCAGTAATCATATACAACCATCCTCCAGTAATGAAATACTAATCATCCACCAGTAATCAAATACAACCATCCTTGTGTAATCAAATACTAATCATCCACCAGTAATCAAATACAACCATCTTCCAGTAATGAAATACTAATCCTCCACCAGTAATCATATACAACCATTTTCCAGTAAACAAATACTAATCATCCATCAGTAATCAAATACAACCATCTTCCAGTAATGAAATACTAATCATCCACCAGTAATCAAATACAACCCTCCTCCAGTAATCAAATACTAATCATCCACCAGTAATCAAATACAACCATTAGTGTCTGATTGTTAATGTCTGATTCATACAATATTACATCAAACAGCTCTGGTATTACACATCAACACTGAACGGTCAATGCGAGTTCTTCAGACTCTATAAAGATTTAATTCATTCTTCAAATGGTGAGTTTGACAAGTGCTACAGATCATATGACGATGAATAAATAGGAAAACAAGCAGATCTTAACAGTATGTATGACATGAAAAGGTCATGAATTATCCATACAGTACAAGATTTCCTTTCACTGTACTGAGTGAAAGATTAGATGATTACGAAATCATGATGAATGTAATTTATTTTATACAGATTAATGTTTTTAACCGTGTCGTTAAATGTATAATTCTGGCCTGACCCCAGATACTCACTTTCTAATAAGGCAATGCCATCTGGTATATGAAGAAAACTAGTCCCTCCAGGCAAATTTATTGACTATTGAACCGTGTTTGTGGGGTCAATCTTTGTCAAAATGTGTTGACCCTAGTTTTTACTTTAACATAAATTTTCTATTAAATACAACTATAAAGTTTACTTCCTACATTTCGTTGCTATACTATCTAGTGAGCATAAAGGTAAAAGGTAAAGGTATGTTCTTATATAGCGCGGTATGCGGTCCATAGGACTGCTCAAAGCACTTTATACTTCACCCCCTGGCAGACCTGTTCATTCCAAGGCAATCTCAACTTCTTTGGGAAGTATTCAGCCACGCTGCAATTGCTGCACGAAGGCTATTCGATCACATATCCACCACTGTCTGTATTGCCAGGTACTCATTTATACAGCTGAGTGAACTGTGGCAACGTGGGGTGATCAAACTTGCCAAAGGTTCGAAGCGACCGCAGTGGGATTTGAAACCGGGTTCTCTCGATTGAGAGTCCGGCCTTCTAACCGGTGTGCTATCGCGCCCCACATAAGACAAATACAACTATAAAGTTTACTTCCTACATTTCGTTGCTATACTATCTAGTGAGCATAAGACAAATACAACTATAAAGTTTACTTCCTACATTTCGTTGCTATACTATCTAGTGAGCATAAGACAAATACAACTATAAAGTTTACTTCCTACATTTCGTTGCTATACTATCTAGTGAGCATAAGACAAATACAACTATAAAGTTTACTTCCTACATTTCGTTGCTATACTATCTAGTGAGCATAAGAAAAATTAAGTCATCCCAGAATTCAGTTCCTGCAGAAGATAACCAATTGACAGTTGCCAAAATGTCGTAGTGAGTAAACTTTACAGTTATGTTTAAAAGAAAATCTATATTAAATTATTCTGTGAACTTGATGATCATTTTCACAAATAAGAAGACTATGAGACGTGGTGGTCTGGAGACTTATCTTCACTGCTCGTGTTTGTGGGTTCAGCCTACTGTTACGTTTCCCATTGGTGACAATGTTAATGTTTTGCATGATTATAAGAAAACGGGACTATAAAAAATTCTGAAACTTCTTTCCTGCCGTTGTCATCATCTCAATGACATGCTGGTCGAGTTTTGTCAAAATCACATATTTCTAACTCTTTTAAAATGGCAGAACGTGCCATACCCGTCAATATTTACCAATTTCTGCATAAATCACTACACACGTGCCTTGTTGCGAAAAAATTGCCAAACATCCTTCTGCCTATTTCAATCATCTAAAAATCCAAGGTTACACTTCTAACATGTTCTACCAGCAAACTTGCCAATGTGTCTGCTCATATGCAGTTATGTCAGATATGATTTAAAAAAATTACACATATCTAAAATTACTTTGCCCTACATTCATAACACACCAGGAAGTCTAAGTTCTAACTGAGGCATGATCCATTGTATGTTACACAGACGCAGCTTGTTGACAGAACCTTCCCATCATGCACAGCAAAGCACCACTGGTGCCACATGTGGTAGCTGCATGTACTTTTTGTAGCAGACTTGGAAGGATAGATAGGTGAGGTCAGGTGGAAGGGAGAGGTGAGGTCAGGAGGAAGAGAGAGGTGAGGTCAGATGGAAGGGAGGGAATAAGGCAAGGAGGGAGAAAGGAGAGGGATACATGTCACTGGGATGATATATGACGGAAAAGCCTTTACCCGAGGGCGGTCTTAGTGGAATACAGTTCTCGTGATTAGACTGCTGCAAATTACCTCCCTTTAATTCGAGACGCAGCAATAGAGAGATCAATCCAGGCCCATCAACATCACATCAATAATTCAGCACTTTACAGCAGACATTAGCAAATGACAGTTAATCTGCTCAGTAAATGATTCCATCGACTGGAGATCTCATCAGGAGCAGGAGAACACTCAACTGGGCCAGAGCCCTGAGGACTGACGCATGTAGAGACCTACTAGTGTAACTAGCATTAGAACAATGTAGTACTCTGTTTAGTGGTGGCACTACCAGGACAATGTAGTACTTTGTGCAGTGCTGGCACAGCCAGAACAATGTAGTACTTTGTGTAGCGGTAGCATTGTTATGACAATGTAGTACTTTGTTTAATGGTGGCACTGCCAGGAAAATGTAGTACTCTGAATAGTGGTGGCACGACCAGGACAATGTAGTACTTTGTGTAATGGTGGCATTGCCAGGACAATGTAGCACTTTGTTTAGTTGTTGCACTGCCAGGACAATATAGTACTTTGTGTAGTGATAACACTGCCAGGACAATGTAGTATTATGCTTAATATTTGCACAACCAGAACAATGTAGCACTTTGTTTAGTAGTGGTACTGTGAGGACAATATAGTAGTATGTTTAGTAGTAGCATTGCCATGACAATGCAGTGCTTTGCTTAGTAGTGGCACTGTGAAGATAATACTTTCTTTTGTAGTAGCACTGCCAGGACAATGTAGTACTTTTTTAGTAGTGACGCTGTGAGGACAATATAGTACTTTGTTTAGTAGCGATACTGCGAGGACAATAGAGTACTTTGGTTAGCAGTGGCAACGCCAATACAATATAGTACTTTGCTTAGTAGTGGCACTGCAAGGACAATATAGTACTTTGTTTAGTAGTAGCACTGCCAGTACAATGGAGTAATTTGTTTAGTAGTAGCACTGCCAGGACGATGTAGTACTTTGCTTAGTAGTTGCACAGCCAGGACAATATAGTACTTTGAGTAGTAGTGGCACTGTGAGGACAATGTAGTACTTTGTTTAGTTGTGGCAATGCGAGGACAATAATAGTACTTTGTTTTGTAGTGGTACTGCAAGGACAATGTGGTACACTGTTTAGTGGTGACACTACGAGGACAATGTAGTACTTTGTTTAGTGGTGACACTGCCAGGACAATGTAGTACCTTGTTTAAAAAAGCACAGCCAGGACAATGTAGTACTTTGCTTAGTAGTAGCACTGTGAGGACAATGCAATGCTGTGTTTAGTAGTAGCACTGCCAGGACAATGCAGTACTTTCTTTAGTAGTGGCACTGTGAGTACACTATGGTACTTTGTTTAGTGGCGACACTGCCAGGAAAATTTAGTACTTTGTTTAATAGATTCACAGCCAGGACAATGTAGTACTTTGTGTAGTTGTGGCACTGTGAGGACAACGTAGTACTTTTTTAGTAGTGACACTGTGAGAACAATATAGTACTTTGTTTAATATTGGTACTGTGAGGAAAACGTTGTACTTTGTTTAGTAGTAGCACTGCAAGGACAATGCAGTACCGCGTTTAGTAGTAGCACTGCGAAGACAATGCAGTACTTTCTTTAGTATTGGCACTGCGAGGAAAATATAGTATGTTGTTTAGTAGTGGCACTGTGAGGACAATGTTGTACTTTGCTTAGTGGTGGCACTGCCAGGACAATGTACTTTGTGTAGCGGTGACACTGCCAGGACGATGTAGTATTTTGCTTAGTAGTTGCACAGCCAGGACAATATAGTACTTTGAGTAGTAGTGGCACTGTGAGGACAATGTAGTACTTTGTTTAGTTGTGGCAATGCGAGGACAATAATAGTACTTTGTTTTGTAGTTGCACCTTGAGGACAATATAGCACTTTGTTTAGTAATGGCTCAAAGTATATACGTAATAAAGTTTTTGTGCGTAAAACTAAAACAAATACTGTTTTAAATTATAATAAATAATAATTTAATAAATATAAGCCATACCAAACAGCCATTAATTACTTATAACTATCAGACCAATATAATGAAGTAACAAATTTAAGAAACATTTCAATGTATTTTCAAAATATTTGCGAAACATTTAAAATTGTTGAAAGTAACATCATGTTTGATGCCAACTTTTCGCGCGCACTGCCACTGCCTTCCAAAGTTCACTTTCACAGCCAAATATCACATTAATCAGAATGTCTTAGCACATTATATTGTCAGTCGGATTGTCTGCCTCCTTAGTATCACCAGTATGAAGTAATTGGCGTAATATCCTTCAAAAATAGTAGAACTCTACGATTCTTGCAACTTCGTCCACCATCTTTGCTTTGGTGTTTCCCTGGTATTCCCCAAGATACTGACATCATTAAATGTGAATCATCCAATAGGCATCCATGTTACAAATGCAAGGGTTGCCAAGGGGTTTCCCTTGCAGCTGCTGATAAAAGGCCTTAATTTCAAGCAATTTTACTGCATAAGTTTTTTGGGTCAACAGCCTGAGAACCTGCATACTTAGCTGTCTACCTACTGACACAAAGCGAAGGTGTTACCTAACATCAAGTAATTGATCCTGTAAAAAAAACTGTTCACTTTTACGATAACTGTCAGAAAATAAATCAATATTAACGATGCAAAAACACTGTATCATATTTCTCCAATGGACACTTTCACACCTGCAGTGATCACCTGAGTGTCATTCTTCAAAGGCATTAAAAAACATCGTCGTCAATGTATCAATCAAAAGACACACCTAAGGAGCGAACTAGGCCTGCGCCTGCCAAGTGACAATAGTTGTTGAGATTTCACCAGTATCAAGGGACTGGGATTTTCTGTAAGAATGTTTGACAAATTGAGCAGCTACCAACGTGATGACACTGTCCTGTCAAAGAGACACAACTCACGCAACACACTGACTTCTTGCAAACAACTGAATGACAAGGCATTAAAATATTGGAGAATAAATTAAAGTTTAGAATGGCAGAGAAGAGCAGGACAGATAAGAACCCTTTGACAGCGAGCCACCTGTCAGCAACTCTTGCTTCTGTCACTTGCTGGACCGTGGACAACACAAGTCAAGCATGACAGTTGGATGACAAAGATAGCTATTAATTAGAGAAACAAGACTGGTATATAAATGTAGGACAGTGTGCAGTTTTAGTCACAAAATGTGATTATTACTAATGTCAGCTTAGTTTACGCCATAGTCCAACCTGCCTGGTAATTTTTTTTCATGATTAATCTCAAAGATATTTCTGGAAAGATTTCTAGGAAAGATATTTGAAGAGCTTTGCTGGATATAATTTCTGATAAAAGCTTTCGTCAACAGATTTCTAATCACAGTTTTCCTGGATCGATTTTGGATAAAGTTTTGTTGGATTGAGGAAAGACTTCTGATTACAAATCTGCTTTGTGTTCATCAGCAGGTAGAAAACGTTGAGCGGACAATCAAACTGGTGGCGTTATATTCCAAGATCCAAGCTGTGCACCGGATGCCCGCAGTGCACAAAAGAGCGAAGACACCGTGAGTTTCGCAGGAGAACCCGCACTAAGACAGATGGGAGACCAACACGACAACGCCCTCGTCACAGGGGCGCTTTTTTGTGACAAATCACGTCGCTGGGCCATCAATCGCAATTGGGTACAATAAACACGTATCGGCTACAGACACCGCCTAAATCTGGCGGCGTCATACTAAATACAACTCTTTTTACATGCAATCGTAAGAGATTGATACAGGCGACGGGTGTTATTGTGTGGCTGACAGGAAGTGTTTGATTTAGTGGTCACACTCAATGCGCCGGGCGACAGGCTACGAGCCAACAGGGTGCAGTGTTTGCCCTTTTTTACTTGTGACATAAAACTTCTCAAAACTAACGATCAAATTTTTGCTGAGTGCGGTGGAACTTGTCCGTCTTAAAAATCTCACTTCATTTAGTCCATGGCAAATCTCACTTCATTTAGTCCATGGCAAATCTCACTTCATTTAGTCCATGGCAAATCTCACTTCATTTAGTCCATGGCAAATCTCACTTCATTTAGTCCATGGCAAATCTCACTTCATTTAGTCCATGGCAAATCTCACTTCATTTAGTCCATGGCAAATCTCACTTCATTTAGTCCATGGCAAATCTCACTTCATTTAGTCCATGGCAAATCTCACTTCATTTAGTCCATGGCAAATCTAGTCTGTTAATGTTTAAATCTGTAGTGGGTGAATAGTTGGCAGCTAGATTAATAAATGAGTGTGTAGGTTTGTTTAACGAGTGTGTAGGTTTGTTTAATGAGTGTGTAGGTTTGTTAAAATCAATGAAATAGTTGACTTTGATCTTTAGATTGGGAAAGTGGCATAAGTGTGAACAGCTGTATGACTTATGTCATAGTGTACACAACTGTATGCCTTGTCATAGTGTACACAACCGTATCATTTATGTCATAGTGTACACAACTGTATGACTTATGTCATAATGTACACAACCGTATTACTTATGTCAGTGTACACAACCGTATTACTTATGTCATAGTGTACACAACCGTATGACTTATGTCATCAGGGCTTCATATTTGAAAACAACAGGCAAGCGATAAATCGCTCACCTAAATATGTCAAATTAATTTAGGCGAGCGATTTGTTAGTTTTTGTACCGTGTGGTGGCGCAACCATTTCCCATTCGGATTCTGTCACTGTCGCCATGAAATTTTAATTGGTGCTTGTTGGCGCCGACTTTTGTACAAAGAAATAAATGTTTACTTTAGTAAACCCCATAAATTCTGATTGCAATTGGCGAAACGGTTTTGAATTGCAACGTCACCGATTAGTATAGGCCGTAGCCTAGGCAAGGCCAGTGGCAGTGCACTGTGATTACTACTGGTTTCTTGTGCGACTTCGCTTAGGCGGTTTGAAAATTGCAATTGAAATTCCCAAATACGCCACGTATAAGAATTAGATGTATAGTCATAACTCATAAATGCAGCTTAGCAGGTAACACCAATGTGAAATGGTATCGGAGATGTGCGTCGTGAATTTATATGTTCAGAGCGGCTGAAAGACGAAGTAGAACAATTACTATAATTATCGTTTTCAAAGTCTAATCAACTTTTACACTCCGTGTCAACTGACATAAATTTTCAGTAGTTCAGATCCAGGTTTTTATATTCGATTCCCATTACAGTGTAGTCGATCAATCGGATCATAGCGAAATATTGTTGATCCCGTAACTATTCCATAACTGTACATGTATTTTATTCAGTTCAACATACAACATTATGTGACATTTATACATAATACACATCGACGTTAGTCCACTCATTTGATCATTTTTATAAACTGCGCGGCCAGCATAGCTTCGATGGCGTTCTTGCAATCTTGGTGCAGTGGGCTGCGACTGCCATCGCCAGTGATGGATGATATGTGAACTCCGAATATTGGAGCCCGAACACTGCGTTATAAAGAGGAGAGACTGTCTTAGAGAATCTAATACTCAAGAAAGTACTTGTCAAGATGGACACTTGCAGGCAACAAGCGATTTTAACAATTGACGCGAGCGATAAATCGCTCCCTAGATTATTGATTTACATGAGCGAAAGGAAGCGAGAGCGATAGCTATCCTCAAACGTGATGCCCTGTGTCATAGTGTGCACAACCATATTACTTATGTCATACAGTGTACACAACCATATTACTTATGTCATACTGTACACAGCCATATTACTTATGTCATATAGTGTACACAACCATATTACTTATGTCATAGTGTACACAACCATATTACTTATGTCATAGTGTACACAGCCATATTACTTATGTCATATAGTGTACACAACCATATTACTTATGTCATAGTGTACACAACCATATTACTTATGTCATATAGTGTACACAACCATATTACTTATGTCATAGTGTGCACAACCATATTACTTACGTCATAGTGTACACAGCCATTTTACTTATGTCATAGTGTACACAGCCATATTACTTATGTCATAGTGTACACAGCCATATTACTTATGTCATAGTGTACACAACAATATTACTTACGTCATAGTGTACACAACCCTATTACTTATGTCATAGTATACACAACTGTATTACTTATGTCATAGTGTACACAACCATATTACTTATGCCATAGTGTACACAATGGTATTACTTATGTCACAGTGTACACAGCCATATTACTGATGTCATAGTGTACACAACTGTATTACTTATGTCATAGTGTACATAGCCATATTACTTATATCACAGTGTACACAGCCATATTACTGATGTCATAGTGTACACAACCATATCACTTATGTCATAGTGTACATAGCCATATCACTTATGTCATAGTGTACACAGTCATATTACTTACGTCATAGTGTACACACTACACAACCATATTACTTATGTCATAGTATACACAGCCATATTACTGATGTCATAGTGTACACAACCATATTACTTACGTCATAGTGTACACAACCATATTACTTATGTCATAGTATACACAACCACATTACTTATGTCATAGTATACACAGCCATATGACTTGCTTCTACTATAGCTAGCCTGTCATTGTGAGTGCCAGAGCTAGCCTGTCATTGTGAGTGCCAGAGCTAGCCTGTCATTGTGGGTGCCACAGCTAACCTGTCATTGTGGGTACCAGAGCTAGCCTGTCATTGTGGGTGCCAGAGCTAGCCTGTCATTGTGGGTGTCAGAGCTAGCCTGTCATTGTGGGTGCCAGAGCTAGCCTGTCATTGTGGGTGCCAGAGCTAGCCTGTCATTGTGGGTGCCAGAGCTAGCCTGTCATTGTGGGTGCCAGAGCTAGCCTGTCATTGTGTGTGTTAGAGCTAGCCTTTCATTGTGGGTGCTAGAGCTAGCCTGTCATTGTGGGTGCAAGAGCTAGCCTGTCATTGTGGATGCTAGACCTAGCATGTAAATGTTTTCCTAAAATGACTCTGGAATGAAACAGGCAAAAAATCAAATTGAGGAGTGACCCTTAAATGTGACAAATTGACTCCTAAAGACTCCATCCATCTACATGAACGTGTCATACTCCATCCATCTACATGAATGATGTGTCATACTCCATCCACCCACATGAACAATTTGTCAGACTCCATCCACATGAACAATGTGTCAGACTCCATCCATCTACATGAACAACTTGTCAGACTCCATCTATCTACATGAACAACTTATCAGACTTCATCTATCTACATGAACAACGTGTCAGACTCCATCCACATGAACAATGTGTCAGACTCCATCCACATGAACAACGTGTAAGACTCCATCCACATGAACAATGTGTCAGACTCAAATAGCAAATATTGTCAGAATGCAGCAAGGTCTTGGTAGTCCCAAACAAATCTGACAAATTATTCCAAAGAGTGGTTGTGGCTACAGAGACTTGGCAGTCATTTCTTAGAAGTAGTCATATTTTTGATGACTCGCTGTCAATTTACCTGCGTCTGATCTCAGGTGCTGAAGCTAAACAACGCACTAGAGATTCTTTACATTGGAAACCACTATAAAGACTTGATCAACACACCCAGTACTTAGTGATCCAAGGAGGCTATTTCAAGACAGCTGCATCATGCCCTATTTCCAGGACACTCCACCCACATTCGTGACGTAGTGGGTGCTATCATCTCCAATCATCTCACAAATTTTAGTGGCGGTTGTCTTTTTATTAGAGTTTTATGATAAATTTGACAAACATTCTTGTTTCGAAAAAATTTTATTTGTCTGAGAATATAAATAAATTCAACACTTGAACTCGTTCTTTTGAGCATGTCTGTTGCACAAAACTGGTTGTTATTGAGTCACTATTTTTATATTGTTACTAATTTACTAATAATGTTATTGTACAGTAATAAGCTTATTGTGAAAAACGCTATTACAATGCAAGACAAATATTCATTATAAAATAGATAAAGTATTGTCCAAATAAAGACAATTAATATTTTTTTGCATGAAACAGGGTTTATGACAGATGTGACAGTTTATGGGCCCAAGATAATATTAGTGAAACTGACCCCAAACCCTTGACATAGAACATACACAATCACAGAGTATTGTCGAAAGACATTACACAGACAGCGTAATGATCTTTCTGAAAAGTCAACATACGTATGTTATAGCTTCAAGTACAAATATTGGTGCTCCCCAGATTCACCCCATGTGCTAAGGGAGGGACGAAGTAGAGATGGTTTGCCGCCAGCCGTCAACATACATCCACATTATAAACGTAACATAAAGTAGCCATAAATTGAATCCTGTTTACACAAACCCCTTGGCTTGGATGTTGACACCCAGGATACTGCAACATCATTCTAGAATTTCAACAAGGAAGAATTGCGTCAGGTTGTCTTTTTTATTGTGTTTATTGCAAATAAAATACAATCACCACCTGTACAACTTGTCAAAAACTACACATGCTACAAAAAACACATTTGAATTCATGCTGGTTTGTAAGTCCCAAAATAAGTCTCGCGTAGGCCTGTCAACTGACACCAAGACAATTATTGTGACTCAGATTTTATTTAGACATTGAACAATCCACATACAACCAGGTCATCACTAGCAGAGTCAGCCTTTGGGAATATGAGGCATCAGGAGGAAAACATGTCCACCCTGTAAAAATTCGCCAAGTGTGCACCACACCTGTCACGTCTATGAAGATCACCTCTATGTCACCGAGAGATTGCTGGATGGACGTAAGGCCACCTCTGTGTCACCGAGTGATTGCTGGACGGACATAAGGCCACCTCTGTGTCAACGAGTGATTGCTGGACGGACATAAGGCCACCTCTGTGTCACCGAGAGATTGCTGGACAGACCTAAGTGATTTTGCTGAAAAGTTGGTGTCACAAAAATGTATCAAGACAATTATCACATCTACCTGTGTTTGCCTTTCTCCCTGTTTTCCCACATACCATCCTAAACTTGACTTCCGGCTACTTGGACTTGGTGCAGCGACTTGAATTTGGTGTAGATCATTTACAGAAATACGTGGAATATCAAATAGAATAAGTATTACTATTGCATATATATTATACACAAACGTATTGTAGACATATATTAGGAAACAGGTTTTGTTAATTATTAGTCAGAGGGAGTATTTTAGAGTAAGTTAGTTTCGGATTCTGTCAGGGAATTCAGCGAGCGTTAATAGGGGTGTTTACAATTCGAAAATTTAGATAACAGTGAATAGTCAGTAACAGTGAATATTGGTTAGAATAAGTATAAGCATTATACATATATTGTTCACCAACTTCTTGTAGACATATATTAAGAAACCGTTGTTGTTAACAGAGGTAGTATTTTTTTTCCTGGATTCAAACTCAACGAGTGATAAAAGGGAGTTTGTTTACAGGTCATTCAACCCGTGCATCGAGCTATCGTTTACATTAGCTAATATATATATATAAGATAAAGTGATTTATTTACTTAAATTACATACATAAGGTAATATCTGACATAGTGGTAGTCAACGTTTTCGGTAAAAAGGAATTAACAGCAGGATTTTAGCATAAATTAGTACACACTGACTTCGTTGTTTTGTTACACAGTGTTCTCCGTATTCGGTAGGTGGCAGGATTTTTAGCCTAAAGTGTTCTTTTGATCACAAAAACAGCCTTATTCAAGGCTAACGTAGCAAACTAATTAAAACTAAATTGTATGATGGCACCGTGCAAACGGCAGTTAAAGGCCACAAGACACTTAATTTGTGGCAGTTGTAGTAACTGGGTAGATTTCGTCAAGTCTGGGTGCGAGAAGTCCTGGGCTGAGGTCCAGGCAGATAGTTTTAGTTTTGAGTGTAGGGGATGCGCAAGGATGAAGCAACTAGAGGTGGAGTTGGAAGAGCTGAGGCTGCTTGTGGCAATGGTGGGAAGGGAACAGGGGAGTTGTGCCAGTAGTTCCGGTGAGGGAACAGTAGACGATAAAGTGGGGAAAGACACAAGAGATGCTAGGGAGAGCTCACCTCAGCCTGGGAGGAAGCTGAGAGGAGGGAAGGTGACAGGTCATAGGGAGACAGGATGTAAGGAGACGGGAAGGAAAGGAACGGGAGGGAAGACAACCGGGGTGAAGGAGAGGGGAATAGGGGAGACAGGAGGGAAGGAGAAGGGAGTGGGGGAGACGGGAGGGAAGACAACCGGGGTGAAGGAGAGGGGAGTAGCGGAGACAGGAGGGAAGGAGAAGGGAGTGGGGGAGACGGGAGGGAAGACAACCGGAGTGAAGGAGAGGGGAGTAGCGGAGGCAGGAGGGAAGGAGAAGGGAGTGGGGGAGACAGGAGGGAAAACAACCGGAGTGAAGGAGAGGGGAGTAGGGGAGACAGGAGGGAAGGAGAAGGGAGTGGGGGAGACAGAAGGGAAGGGGTCAGGACAGAATGTGATGGAGGGGATCGAAAGGAAGAGTTATTCTGCAGCAGTGATAGAGGGGGTGAGGAAGAGAGCGAGGGTGTTTGTGGGGGATTCGATAGTTAGGAAGACCGACAGAGTCTTAAACAAGGGAGATGATGTGGTGGTCTGCTTGCCTGGAGCCAAAATAGAGGCGATAACTGAGAGGGTAAACAACATCGTAGGCTCGGGTAAGGGTGGATCTGTTTTAGTACACGTAGGGACAAATAACGTAGAGAGGGAGGGTACAACTGCCATAGTTAGGAAATATAGGCAGTTGGTCAGAACACTAAAACAGACGCGGGTTGAGCAGGTAATACTGTCAGGGATTTTACCTGTAATGGGCAGCAGGGGTCATAAATATTGAAATTGTCGGGGGATGGTAATCAACATGTTAGTCCAGAGGCTGTGTAGGGAAGAGGAAGTTGGATTTGTGGATTTATGGAGAAGTTTTGTTGGGAGGGCTGATATGTACATGAAGGATGGGCTTCATTTAAGTGGAAAGGGGGCGGCAGTATTCGCGGACAAACTTTCAGCAACAGTAGATAGCGACTTGGGTACAATGACAAATATTTTTGGAAGTAAACATTCTTTAAACTAGAAGTGCAGGGGGGGTACCTAGAGGTGTCTCAAGCAGAACAAGAGGCCACTAGCACAGATAAACCAATATCAAATCATCCGAAAAACATCTCTGAAAAAGGTTATAGATGCGTATGTTTAAATGCAAGGAGCATAGTAAATAAGAAAAACGAATTAAACATTATGGTAGAAGATATTGACCCTTACATAATTGGTATAACTGAATCATGGGCCAACATAGATATAACAGATGCTGAATTAGGACTGACAGGATAGGTAATGTTTAGGAAAGATCGAATAGGAAGAAGGGGCGGGGGAGTTATTTTATATGTTAAAGAATCTATTCAGGCTTATGAAATAAAACTAGAAAGGGAAGCAGATTGCGATGAAGCTGTTTGGTGCAAAATTGTTTCAGGAAATTCAAAATTAACTATTGGATTAGTTTACAAGTCCAAACATAAACGAAGAGGACAACACAAAAATAAAAAACGCTATAAAGGAAGTTAGTAAAGGGGAATGTATCATAATGGGAGATTTTAACCATGGACACATACAATGGAATTCTCTAGAGAGCACAGGGATTGAGGATCAACAATTTCTATGTTTAATCCAGGATAGCTTTCTTACTCAGCACGTACTAGAACCAACCAGGGGAGAAAATGTATTAGATATAGTTTTGTTATCACAAAAAGAATTAGTGGACAATGTAAAAATATTTGAACCATTGGGTAATAGTGACCATAATCAAATACATTTTGACATCAATGTAAAATCAGAAAGTAAAAATAAGAAAACGTACAAGAGAAACTTCCACAAAGGTAACTACAAAGATATGAGAAAATACTTAGCACAGCTAGATTGGAATAACATGCTGATGAATAAGACTGCAATTGAATGTTGGAATATTCTAAAATATGAAATTGAGAGTATCATTGATAAATTTGTTCCCTTCCGAAAACAAGGAAAACAGTGTAGAAAGAAACACTTGTCAAAAGAGGCAATTAGAAAAATAATGCTAAAACAAACTATGTGGAGGGTTTATAGGCGTACCAGAAAGGAAGAAGACTATGCAAAATACAAAGAGGCACTTAATGCAGCTACAACTGAAATCAGACAATCTAAAAGAAGCTATGAGCAAAAACTGGCATGTAACATAAAAACTGACAGCAAGAGTTTTTATGCATATGTCAGGAGTAAACAAAACGTACAAGACAAGGTTGGACCTCTATAAGACAGTGCTGGAAATATAATATCACAGGGGTTTTTAATGGTGGAAGACCTAAATGGTTACTTCAGTTCAGTGTTTACAAAAGAAGATATTAGTTCATTACCAGTTGCTGATGCTAAATTTCAGGGGGCTAAATCTGACTATTTAGGAACGTTAGTTGTAACTCCAGAATTGGTAGCTAGGAAAATAAAGGCAATGAAGGATAACAAATCACCAGGAGTGGATGGGATTCCTCCAAAATTACTAATGGAAACAGTAGATCAAATCAGTATACCACTTGCAAGAGTATTCAACTTGTCATTAAAAGAGGGAGTTGTTCCGTTTGAATGGAAAGAAGCAAATATCATACCATTATTTAAAAAGGGTTCGAGAAATAAGTCAGAGAATTACAGACCAGTGAGTTTAACGTCAGTGATTTGTAAATTATTAGAAAGGTTAATTAAAGACCATATGGTGGACTTCCTCGTTAAGCATAAATTATTAAATTCATCTCAACATGGATTCCTTAAAGCGAGGTCATGCTTAACAAATATGTTATGTTTTTTGGAAGAAATCACTAAGTGGATAGACGTGGGATCGCCAGTAGATATTATCTACTTAGATTTTCAGAAAGCTTTTGACAAAGTGCCACATCAAAGATTGCTACTTAAATTAAAAGCCCATGGTATCGGGGATAGCATAACTGACTGGATAGAACAATGGCTGACTGACAGAAGACAACGAGTTGTAGTAGATGGAGAAGTTTCAAATTGGAAACTGGTTTTGAGTGGGGTACCTCAAGGATCAGTATTAGGACCTATATTATTCTTAATTTATATCAATGACTTGGACGAGAGTATAACAAGTAACGTACTGAAATTTGCGGATGACACAAAACTGTTTAGAAAGGTTAATACTGATGGTGATAAACAACATTTACAAAACGATCTAGACAGATTAGTGAAATGGTCTGAGAAATGGCAGATGCTGTTCAATTTTGGGAAATGTAAATGCCTACATACAGGACATGGGAACTTGAATGTAAACTATAAAATGGGAGATACTGTTCTGGGTACTACTGTAAAAGAAAAGGACTTAGGAGTTACAATAAGCGCTGATATGAAAGTTTCAGAGCAGTGTGGTATTGCAGCTTCAAAGGGTAATCAAATTCTTGGATTGATTAGAAGAAACATAACATACAAGGGAAAAAAGTTAATTATACCTCTTTATAAAGCAATAGTTAGACCTCATTTAGAATACTGTATACAAGCATGGAGACCATATCGTAAGAAGGATATAGATACGCTTGAACGCATACAGAGGAGAGCAACTAAAATGATTCCAGAACTTATAGACCTTAGTTATGAAGAACGTCTGAAAGAATGTGGTTTAACAACTCTAGAGACAAGGAGGTTAAGAGGAGATCAGATTGAAGTTTTTAAGATATTGAATGGGTATGAAAATATTGATAGAAATATGTTTTTCTAACTCAAGAAGGATAGCAGAACTAGAGGACATGAGGTAAAATTAGTAAAGGATCAATGTAGATTGGACATCAGGAAGCACTCGTTCTCACAGAGGACAATAAATGAATGGAACAAACTGTCTGCAGATAGTGTAACTGCTAGCAGCGTGAATATGTTTAAAAACAAGGTTGACACATATATCAGGAGGGCGGGTTATAAGTAGGTGAACATTGTTGGACTCTCGATAAGCCAATGGCTTCCTTGTCCACTTGCCATCTGGGCCTTTGGCTTGGATGGCAAATCTTGTTAAATCTTGTTAAATTATTCCTTAACTTTCTTCCCATGTGAAGTTCTTAAATAATTATTCCTTCATTGCCTAAGTGGTCATGTGGGAACTGAGCTGACATGAGCTGGTTCCTCTGCCTCACTAAGTGCTTCATGTAGTAACATATCAAACTAACTGGAATATAAAAGATTATTATTATTACTACATGTCAATGAAAGATCTGTTTATTTAAAAATGACTACAAATTTACAGTGCCAATTTGAGAAACTGTGTAGAACACTAGTTTGTTCCTGAAATCATCCAGAATTCACGATAGTTTTCACAGAACAAGAACCAACTTCACGGGAACACCACAAGGCAGTAAATCAGTTATGTCATCTCAAAGTCTAAAAGTAATAAAGACCCAGAATAAAAACAAACATTTCATTTATCCATGAACAAAATGGCTGCTGCTGAAATCAAGAAACTACTGCACTGGAAAACTGCTCACTTATTTCCAATATGTTTCCTCCATAAACAAATTACCGGTAGACATAGTGACATCATGTAATCAGATTTCTAAAATCAAACTTTTATATCCTAAACAATGTTTGACATTTGTCAATTCATACTAATAAAATCAACTACCTTTCACCTAAGTATATATGTACTTATAGTGTCAAGATATTGTTTTAAAGCAATTTCACAATAAGATGTTAGATCTGCCACTTGTTAATGTGTAAGTTCATGTAGTAACTGGGTCAAAGATCATGTGGTAACTGGGCCAAACTTCATGTCATAACCGGGACAAACTTCACTAGCATGGCTAACATGGAAGAGAAATGTTGCTAAACCCACACTCTGTGCACATGATTATACTTCTTTCTATGGGCAACTAATCATTCATTGGCATCCGTCTACGTGAGAGATACTGGAGCTGCGCTATAGGTGACATCAGTGTTCTGCACAGCATCTGCTGCTACTGAAAGTCACATTTTTGAGTGTCAGTCTCTGCTACAGATGGTACAGGTGTAGACAGTTTGATGTAGAGGCGTGGTAGTCTATGGCCTTTCTTTTCTCCTCCTCTGTTCTCCGTCCACTGTTCGTTTCTTCTTCATTCCTCGTCGCACTCCGCACAGCCAATCACCAGTTGTTGTGGTCCGCTGCAGCAGATTCCCAACATTTGATCCTGGTCTGAGCAGATTTGATATCTCGTTTGCAATCATCTCTGAACCACTGAGCTGGACGGCCGACACACCTTGCACCAGAGGTAAGCTCACCATAGAGTCCATCCTTTGAATATGTCCATCCTCTAAGCAGCATACATGGCCAAGTGAATGCAGGCATAGCTGACTTAGCAGGGTGTATATGCTGGGGATATCAGCACGCGCAAGGACCTCTTTGCTTGGTGTGTTTCCTGCCAGGTGATGCTAAGTATGCAACTAATCACCTCCATGCAAATCACGGAAACCATGGCTTCTAAAATGGTACTCCTGTCCCCCTGATTCTAGGCTTACATTCCTGAGGGTTGACCAAGCAGCATCGATTAGAGATGATGGTAAATGTCCAGGCTGTTTATTACATTCTTATATTGCACTGTTAGACAAAACTTAGCTACATTAATTATAATGTTCACATTTCTCTAAGCCACCAAAGATTACACACAAGTGTACAACTGCCCTACTCATTTTTTAAACATAAAAAATTTAGAATTTCTGGTGATTGCTTAAAAAAAAAGACAACTGTAAAAAAAATTTGGGGGGATTGCATAAATGTTCTTGTAAAGCTTCAAGTGCTGTGAATTTTGCACTTATGGGGTAGTTCGTTTAGATTTATTCCTGTAGACTAAATTCTATACACATTATATAGTAATACCTGGTAAATTTAGAATCTATACAATTTATAAAATAAAATTTTGTTCTCCTCTTTCTGCTCTATTTTCTAGCATTTCAAGATGGTATACATCTATGTTGGTCTCTGTTGATAACATTTCAAGATGGTATACATCTATGTTGGTCTCTGTTGATAACATTTCAAGATGGTATACATCTATGTTGGTCTCTGTTGATAACATTTCAAGATGGTATACATCTATGTTTGTCTCTGTTGATAACATTTCAAGATGGTATACATCTATGTTGGTCTCTGTTGATAACATTTCAAGATGGTATACATCTATGTTTGTCTCTGTTGATAACATTTCAAGATGGTATACATCTATGTTGGTCTCTGTTGATAACATTTCAAGATGGTATACATCTATGTTGGTCTCTGTTGATAACATTTCAAGATGGCATACATCTATGTTGGTCTCTGTTGATAACATCACCTTGACAAACTACAGTCAGCGAACTGATCTGTATTTGTGCTTCCGTCAGTGTCACTGCGTCCACATGCTATCTCCGCAACATTTGATGACACCAATATTTTATTATTGTTTTATGCATGCAAGCTTGGAATGTAGAAATGAAGTTATTTACAGCCTGCAGGTGACAGGCAGTCAGCGGATGTCCTGACGCTAACGACACTGACGTGGCATTCGACAGGGCATTGTCGTGAGCAAAACGCCATCAACGCTGAATAGCATCAAACTGACGACTGACACAGGAAGTAACAGTTTGACACGACACACAAGACACACAATGACACGACACACAAGACACACAATGACACTGTTGATGTAATTCATTAATTGTACAACTTGCTCTGCGACTCAATAGTGGGGTCAGGGGTAAACACCTCAACAGTGGGGTCAGGGGTAAACATCTCAACAGTGGGGTCGGGGTAAACAACTCAACAGTGGGGTCGGGGTAAACAACTCAACAGTGGGGTCAGGGGTAAACAACTCAACAGTGGGGTCAGGGGTAAACAACTCAACAGTGGGGTCGGGGTAAACAACTCAACAGTGGGGTCAGGGGTAAACAACTCAACAGTGGGGTCAGGGGTAAACAACTCAACAGTGGGGTCAGGGGTAAACAACTCAACAGTGGGGTCAGGGGTAAACGACTCTAGGACAACAAAAAGAGTAGTTAATCTGGTGAATACAACAGATTATCAATGATTTCTTACAGTTCAATTACTCATAGCCATTTACAAATTTAGATTATAGAAACTAAATTTGTTTTCTGGGTAATCTACAAGAGAAATCAACTTCCTGAGTCTTCCTCACACTAACATCAGATCAGTCGCTGCAGCTTTTTTTATAAATGCACAATTAATTTATTTTAACCTTGCAAGTTTGATGTTTTTATCAACCTACTTTTTAAAAACTATGTTTTTTAAGTTTTGTACCAGTTTACAGTTATTAGCTGCCTTTTGTGTATTATTCAACCATGACAAAATGCAATATGAAAACAAGTAGACTATTGTAGTGCCTGCAAGCACTGACACGCTCTATCACTCTGATGTGTAAGTAACTAGGTGTGTTCATACAGTCAATCACATGGAGGAGTGGACTGACACAGGTCAAACACTGATAGTTTCTTCTGTGTCTACAGGCATTGATTACACAACTCTACGAGCCTGGGGAGCTTGCTATGACACTGACGTGTCACTTGGTGTGTTCATACAATCATTAGCGCAATGCACAGAGTGGACATTGCTAAAAGCGTGGTAAAAACTTCAGACTGATAGTTTCTTCACACATACAATGCAGGCTTTGATCACAGAGCCCAGAGAGGACAATGAAACATATAATAGATTGGTTCTAACGAGACTAGATCCTTCATGTATCTGGATCATATACAGGACATACTTGTGGATCACATACAGGACATACTTGTGGATCACATACAGGACATACTTGTGGATCACATACAGGACATACTTGTGCAGCCCTCCCCGCTGACATCAGTTGGTCTTGTGATGATACATAACTGAATGACTAATCGGGAAACAATATCTGCTGTTTAATCATGTTGAGAAAGAGGAAGTGTTAGACACAGAAACCTAGGACTGAGATGGCATTGATGACTGGACTGGCTGGGCAGGCAAACATCAGAAACCTAGGACTGAGATGGCATTGATGACTGGACTGGCTGGACAGGCAAACATCAGAAACCTAGGACTGAGATGGCATTGATGACTGGACTGGCTGGGCAGGCAAACATCAGAAACCTAGGACTGAGATGGCATTGATGACTGGACTGGCTGGACAGGCAAACATCAGAAACCTAGGACTGAGATGGCATTGATGACTGGACTGGCTGGGCAGGCAAACATCAGAAACCTAGGACTGAGATGGCATTGATGACTGGACTGGCTGGGCAGGCAAACATCAGAAACCTAGGACTGAGATGGCATTGATGACTGGACTGGCTGGACAGGCAAACATCAGAAACCTAGGACTGAGATGGCATTGATGACTGGACTGGCTGGACAGGCAAACATCAGAAACCTAGGACTGAGATGGCATTGATGACTGGACTGGCTGGACAGGCAAACATCAGAAACCTAGGACTGAGATGGCATTGATGACTGGACTGGCTGGACAGGTAAACATACAGATGACATCACAGATCTTGGTACCCCCCCATACATAGCCTGAGGACAGGACAAAGTGGTTCTGCCTATTACAGGCCATTAGGACCAACAGCAACAGCAGTGGCTTATTTATTGGTCCAGTTTAATGGACTTTTATAGCACTGGCCCATGTGCCGCACTGGCCCATGTGCCACACTGGGGATCTCACCCCTTACTGGGACCCCCCCAGCTCACCCCTTGTGACCTCACACCTCAACCTTTACTGTCACCCCATCCACACCCCCTACTGTCACACCCACTTCACCCCTTAGTGTCATCCTCCACCTCACCCCTTCTGGCACCCTCCAGGGAACATTTTGAAAATTTTTATTAGCAACAATTGATAATCAATTTGGAAACTAGAACTTTACTAGACACGAAGTCGTTAGTTGCCGCCATTTAATTTTCCATAAACGAACCACAACCTTGATGACATCGTTTTGTGTGCGATTGTTGTGACACCACGCAGATAAAGGTGACGACTGCTATTAAACTTGACGTAACTTTGCATGCCGTAATGACGAGATGAAGGTTTCGTTTGGTAGTTAATACCTATATGTGATTAGGTACAAACTAGCACACGGATATTTTATTACCACCAAATATGGTTCGCGATTTTACGCGATGCGTTTTTAGTACTACGTAGCGATCTGCGTAACTTGTATCACGATTCACGACGAGATACTGAACAAAATGTTCCCTGCCCTCACTTCACCCCCTGTTGTAACCCCCACCTCACCCCACCGTCACCCCTCACAGGTTTCACACCTGTGATCTGATGCTGCCACTAAATCAGCTGGTCGACCAGCCGGACATACTTGTCTTCGCAAACCAATTTGTCATCAGTTTTTTTGGCGCCATTCGCTGCCGATGATATGTGATCGTTATCATCAACACGCCTGCGTTTCACGCAATCCTGCTTATGTATGGCAGCGAGCAATTTTTTCTCGATTAATAGCACAGCAATACATCATGACACCGACCAAGTATAGACTGAAGATGAGAGACACCAGGACATTCAGAGGAAAAAATTTACAATTATGTTACGCTGCTATACAATGCAACCAGACGGATGTTGAAGCCATCATCATTACTGGCGATTTACAAAGCAATCGTTTGGCAGCGTCAACAGCAGATGTGTCGAACGGGCGCATCGTCACAATACCAAACATATAACAGACATGCAAGGTCAGCGCAGTGTCAACGCAAGGGTATGCAAAGAGAGACCCACCCTTCTCATTAACAACTTTCATTGGAAAACGCCCAGTCTAGAGAACGTGACAAACATGTTAAAAATAGTGTAGCAATCAAATCCTCGATCATGGGCAAAACAATGGGACTAAAATCACAGGATTCTATATTAAAAGTAGCGTGACTTTAGAAGACAGACCCCCTTCAACGAAAAACTATCTTTTACCAATGCAACCTTTACAATGCTTCACCCTTGTAAGAACCTTAGAACGACCGAGCACCCTGTCATTATTCACCCAGCAGTGTAGATCACATATAATGGAACTTTAAACGAAGACCCAATGCTTATGCAATCCCTCAAACATCAAAACTTAAAACGTCTTTTCAAGTACAATTTTGTCACTGATAGCTGGTCGCAACACGTCACTTCAAAGACAACATGTCACAATGTCACCTGTCACCAGAATGATGACACTACAGTCTGCTGCACTCACAGAAAGGTACAGAGGATGGAGGGTACACGCCCAATCATCAGGGGTCATAAAACAATCTGCTTGATCGACTTCTAACATGTACCACTTTGGGGTTCTGACCTAATAAATGGCTTTTTCAAAATATGATTAGCAGAGACTGGGCATGGGAAGATAAGATACCCATCTATCCTCAGGATTCCCACAGCTCCTCTATCAAATACTCCTTGCTGCATTCTAGATATTATTCCTCCTCAACATATTGAGAACATCAAAAGAAAATAAGACAAATTCATGAGCAGAAAACTCAGTATATAAACTCTTAAACCATGCCTGAAAATGCCTAGTTCACGATGTGGTAAATGTGCCTGTTAGAAAGACATACATGTAATGGTGTAAATGGGATGTAAACCATTACAACATGCCCCACTGTCACTGCTCTAGTTCAAGACGGGTGTAACGGTGTAAATGGGATGCAAACCATTACAACATGCCCCACTGTCGCTGCTCTAGTTCAAGACGGGTGTAACGGTGTAAATGGGATGCAAACCATTACAACATGCCCCACTGTCGCTGCTCTAGTTCAAGACGGGTGTAACGGTGTAAATGGGATGCAAACCATTACAACATGCCCCACTGTCGCTGCTCTAGTTCAAGACGGGTGTAACGGTGTAAATTGGATGCAAACCATTACAACATGCCCCACTGTCGCTGCTCTAGTTCAAGATGGGTGTAACGGTGTAAATGGGATGCAAACCATTACAACATGCCCCACTGTCGCTGCTCTAGTTCAAGATGGGTGTAACGGTGTAAATGGGATGCAAACCATTACAACATGCCCCACTGTCGCTGCTCTAGTTCAAGACGGGTGTAACGGTGTAAATGGGATGCAAACCATTACAACATGCCCCACTGTCGCTGCTCTAGTTCAAGACGGGTGTAACGGTGTAAATGGGATGCAAACCATTACAACATGCCCCACTGTCGCTGCTCTAGTTCAAGACGGGTGTAACGGTGTAAATGGGATGCAAACCATTACAACATGCCCCACTGTCGCTGCTCTAGTTCAAGACGGGTGTAACGGTGTAAATGGGATGCAAACCATTACAACATGCCCCACTGTCGCTGCTCTAGTTCAAGACGGGTGTAACGGTGTAAATGGGATGCAAACCATTACAACATGCCCCACTGTCGCTGCTCTAGTTCAAGACGGGTGTAACGGTGTAAATGGGATGCAAACCATTACAACATGCCCCACTGTCGCTGCTCTAGTTCAAGACGGGTGTAACGGTGTAAATGGGATGCAAACCATTACAACATGCCCCACTGTCGCTGCTCTAGTTCAAGACGGGTGTAACGGTGTAAATGGGATGCAAACCATTACAACATGCCCCACTGTCACTGCTCTAGTTCAAGACAGGTGTAACGGTGTAAATGGTATGTAAACCATTACAACATGCCCCACTGTCACTGCTCTAGTTCAAGACAGGTGTAACGGAGTAAATGGGATGCAAACCATTACAACATGCCCCACTGTCACTGCTCTAGTTCAAGACAGGTGTAACGGTGTAAATGGTATGTAAACCATTACAACATGCCCCACTGTCACTGCTCTAGTTCAAGACAGGTGTAACGGAGTAAATGGGATGCAAACCATTACAACATGCCCCACTGTCACTGCTCTAGTTCAAGACAGGTGTAACGGTGTAAATGGGATGCAAACCATTACAACATGCCCCACTGTCACTGCTCTAGTTCAAGACAGGTGTAACGGTGTAAATGGGATGTAAACCATTACAACATGCCCCACTGTCACCGCTCTAGTTCAAGACAGGTGTAACGGTGTAAATGGGATGCAAACCATTACAACATGTCCCACTGTCACTGCTCTAGTTCAAGACAGGTGTAACGGTGTAAATGGGATGTAAACCATTACAACATGCCCCACTGTCACCGCTCTAGTTCAAGACAGGTGTAACAGTGTAAATGGGATGTAAACCATTAAAACACGCCCCACTGTCACTGCTCTAGTTCAAGACAGGTGGTAGTTGTACTTTGCCACCTTGGGAGTGGCTGTCAATAAAAGTTTGCGTGAGCGGCAAATGGGAAGACGATGTGTCATAAGTGAGAGGGAAGTCATCAATTTGATCCTGCTGTAGCAGTAGGCGCACGGACCAGTACGAATTGATAATGACAGCTGACTTTATGTACAGATGCTTAGCAGCCGGGAGTTTTTTGATTGCCCTGTAATCAATACATGGCACTGACTACAGGACAGGACAGCTGAGCACTGGAGATAACGCCTGGCAACCACCAGTGGCTTAAAATGTAAATGTTATGCTGCATGCTGCCTGTACATCAAAGAGAGGTGTATCTGTCTGCCCAACCCCCAACATCTATACGCTGTGTCTCCTAGTAATCTGATCAGGTCTAACACACAACCAAGGCAAAGGGGAGAGTTATGGATCATAATATCTAAATGACATTGAAGATTTAGCTCAAGAAATCTGAGCCCTAAAATCTTACTGACACCCAAGAATTAGTTCAAGAAGTATGAGCCCAACAATCTCATTGACACCCAAGATTTAACTCACAAAGTTTGAACCCAAAAATCTCACTGGCACCCAAGATTTAGTTCAAGAAGCCTGAGCCCTAAAAATGTGATCCTTCTAAGTCTAGTTTTGATCTGTCTTTTGGATTTTGAAACAACGGTAAAACTGGAACACTGGAAATGTGCTTTTATATTTATCGTGAAAGGTTCAGTATCTTTCAGTTCAATTTACCAAAATAATGATTACATTTTTCTGCACATATCGTTTCAAACTAATTTTGTGAGTACTTCCTGTGGCAAAATATCCTTTTGCAAGTTGTCTCGTCTTACAATCAAAATCATTTCTTTCAATTATTTCAAACATCATGTAGTGATATCTGCTGTCAAAATAACTGTATGTAAATATATGAAACAGTTTCTGGTAAGATGTCACCAGGGACAGTGTACATTCTATCACCAACGCTTTACTGACTTGCGAATCTTGAACAGATGCGTCACTATACCATTTTACAGCTGAAATATGTAAATTACCAAAGAACACGTCTGATGTGTAGGTGTCTGGCAGTGGTCACGCAGAACAACTTAATATTTACACTGGCAATATGGACAAATGTTCACATTGGCAATATGGACAAATGTTCACACCAGGATTCCATTCACAGAGAATTACTTGACTGTTTTAGCCCATCACGAATCAGGTTCACTGATGTTCAATTTCAATTGCATACTTTTGTTAAAATCATAGATTGAATCAACTTTAATCACTAGATGGTGTAACTTGTGAAAGTGTGAATTGTCTTATCACAGCCTTGTGAAAATGTGAACTGTCTTATATTACAACCTTGCGAATGTGTGAACTGTCTTATATTACAACCTTGCGAATGTGTGAACTGTCTTATATTACAACCTTGCGAATGTGTGAACTGTCTTAAATTATTATTTTATAATTTGTTCGATGATTTCACCAAAACTAAATAACAAATTTGTACTGATGAACTACCATATCATAGCAGATACTCATTTCGCAAAAACAGATTGCCATGGCAACTGTTGTCACACAAACAGCTTGTATCAAAGTGCAACAGCGAAGTGAATCAACTCAATCAAGTAAACAGGACGAGTCCTGTTTCCACCACCAATTCTCTACTTCAAAGGCAATTAATTTAATTAAAAACTTTATTTATTGAATTGATAACCATCTTTTATACCAGTGAAATTATTCAATCACCCACATACATGGTATAATTAAAATGTGACATGGTATTATAAGATTCTACACTTTTTGGAAGACATTTATTTCATGATGCACTTATGTCGTGCATAAAAAATTTCTGAAGTAATGGTATCAGTACTATCATCCAAAGAGTCGTCACTAATTGTTACTTCTGTTAAGTCCAGTGAATCAGATGTATCAGCAACCAGCAAATGCTTATTGCCTCTTGCTTATATACAGTACAACTGGTGAGTGTTCACTACTGGGAGACAAATTTGACATTCACTCCTGGATTTTGTAGTCCAGAGAGGCTACTGTTGTAGTTGCACTGACTTTTCCACTTCTAACTTAACACTAAACTGATCACATGACCATTCCATGTTGCTGAACAATTCCAGCTCAATATCATGTCATTCTCTCCTTCCCACAAGTGCACATTTGAGAATAGGAATCTCTGTTTAAGAACTCCATCGGAGAATACAGAAATCATGGTCTTAATATAAATTTGGATACTTAGCCTTCAAATGCATGAAGAGTGTATCCACGAACACTTTAAGCTTGGTGTACTGTAACTCACCCGAGACAATGGCATAGCTGTCAGCCTCGGTGATTCCACTATTTGTCCATGCATAGGCAGTATAGAGTGTGGCTTGGGCGTAATTTAACAATCCACACATGGCAAAAGAACGATGGCCACTGCCCGCCAGATTACAGGAAATAATGTCAGAGAGCAAAGACTAGTGATATTATAAAGTTTAGATTGGTTATTGCTACTTCAAGCCCATTTTCATACTGCACTGGGTTTTTAATGTCTAGTTCAATGGTTTTTGTTGTGCCCCAATAGAATTTTGGTTTAGTCGTTGTAATTAGTTCCAATGTTGTGCTAATCCAATTATATGGATTAAGAATGGCTATGGCATTGATAACATTTATTAACATCACACAGAAATTACAAACACTTATATTTTGTTTAAAAATGAATCCAATCTGCATGGTGTATGGTGTCGGACGTATGAGGTGTCGGAAGTACATTTTTTATGTATATCCGACACCACAATTGCTGGTTAATTATTGCATAATCAATAAAAATTTTGAATTTGTTTGTTCAAACAAATAAAATTAACATTATATCTCAGTTAGTAAAATCTTGCAACCATCCAACATCAGTGGAGGTTAAAAAATGCCACTTTTTGTGTTGGACATACATAAGTAACATACTCATTACTAATTTAATAAAAAATAATAAAAAAATACACCAAACATTTTTATATCATGTAAATTAATTAAATTACTTATAAATTAAAGTAGATATAGTGAAAAATGTTTTAATGGAATTTTTCATAAAATATTTTTGTTATCATTGTCATGTCAGTGGTTGCATTATAAATGATTATATAACATCCGTTGAAAATGGATTAATGTGACATCTGAAACTATGGAATATTACCTTTCAAATGACACCACACTTGCCTCATTTGAACCAGTTTCTAAAAATGCCATGTTGGTTTACCTGAACCTGGAAGTGCCCATCTGTCATCTGAGCATCCATCAAAAACGTGTTAATCACGCCATAAAATTAACAGATCAACATGCTTTATAAGTGCCTTCAAATACAGTGTGCCGATCGATAACTGGGCCAAAGTACAAATACACCAACAACAACTGGACCAAAGTACAATGCAAATGTTCGCAACAGAAGACTTTTATTTCATGCTAAAGCCAAGGTATATACATCACAGCCACATCAAACAACAACACAAATATGAACATTGAACAGGTAAATGGGCTGATTGCAATAATGCACCAGTCAGTAGACAGTTGCTAAAACACATCTCGGTATAATAGAAAAAACACCGCTTCAATCAACATTTCGCTTACTCATTACACCAAATATGTATTAGACTCATTCTACCATTGTCTACTGTGTGTGTTTATTTTTATCTTCTTAAAAGTCTGTGTTTGCCTTTTATGAAATAATTCTAGCATTGTCTCGGCTGTAAATCTTCCCAGTCATACATCCTGAATACATCAGACATATCTACAGTTTTTTGTGGCCTTTTCCAACAAGGGTTGTTTCACAATCAAGGGGTAATAATAAAAAATAAAACAGCATACTTGCAGCGTTTGGAATGATCAACATGATGACACTTTTGTTATTTTTAAGCACAACACAATTTCATATACAGGCCTGTATATAGCATTGACAACCAAAGTTACAAAGGTTTATAAAATTACTACACAATACTTATTATTCATAATTAGAAAGGAAATGGTCAAATAAAAGATTTCTTCTACGCTACACCTGATGAAAACATGACTTAGAAATTTCCTTTCATAGTATATAATTATATGAAAGTGGTTGAAATTGTCCCCATTTATGACTAAATGGCATTTATTACTAAGTGGCATTTACTTTTGTGATGATGGTAATGTCATGCATGGTCACCAGAAGGCAGAGGTTTAAACAAGATGTCCAGCGTGTTCTCACATGCACGCACCCACGCTTACTTCATCCAATGGCACAGAATGCAGTGTAGCATTTGTATAATTATAGCTGTAAATCCAATGTTCTCTCACACCATGCATCACGATTGGCCCAGCCACCATTCTTAGAAATACCCGTTCTTGCAAAAGAGCAAGTTGGCTGAGAATTATTTTTAGAAGTGTTACCGGCATGAACGCTGTACAAACCCTGCTGTAGTGAGTGATATTGATCCGACTCGTCAATGTCTGGAAGAAACCTAGATCTAAGACCCTGGATCTAGTAGCATCATTGGTGAGAATCCTAAGAGTGCGGGAGAGATTAGCAACAGCTGGTGCAGTCGATGGTGGTGCCGATAGATCAATCGCGACACTGAACGTGCTCTGTTGCGGTGTCTGTCTGTGCTAGTAATCACTCTGTTGATTACATTGATCGCGACCGTGATCGTTGCATGACAACGACACCGACTACGACATGACACTGATGGCATATGACACCTAGTACTGACACTGACACAAAGGAACTCAATGTGCTACCTCTGTGATCCGCTACAGCAGGAACCATGCTGGTGGCCTCAGATAATCAATACAGTGGCAGCAGCAGCAGAAATCACCTGATGGCTCCATGATACGTCGTGTCTGGTCTACACAGAAATCACTATTGTCTACCATGCACTGCACATATCAGCTCATGCTGATAAGTGGCGGCTACCAAAGATACCTCCACCAACAAGACTTGTTGGTTCAACAACAAACATAACCAATTTATGTACAGTAATAACTTAGTGTTTGAAATAATTTTCCCCCATAATTGATAATTTTTTTTTGGACAAACCGATCAATGATCAATTCAGACAAAAGTTCATAGATATTCAGTTTGTGTACGGTCATATTGGCGAATAGGGAAGTCGCAGAATAGCCAATCGTAGAATAAACTACCCAGATAACTCATAATGGGAATGAAATTCAGCCTGAAATTTATTTATATAATCAGAAATGATTATTGAGAACACAAGATTGTAATTGATTAATTGAGTGAAAGGACGCACCAATCAAACATCAACAAAATTGATTAATCAGAACAGCACTAGTAATGACCAAAAATCGACCAAAAATATGTGCGACTGGGAAGCTACATGACAAAACTGCTGTTAATCGTGCCATAAAGGAAATCATATGTAAAAGGCTGACACATAAGAACGTTAGGAATGCCAGAAGGTTCGCTGTTCCTCACCTATTCCTTGAAACAAAAGTAAAAGGCTGACACATAAGAACATTAGGAATGCCAGAAGGTTCGCTGTTCCTCACCTATTCCTTGAAACAAAAGTGCAGTAAATATTTTGGGAGTAAAAAATTACATTGATGTACTACCTTTGTATGGTTTTTAATATAATTTAAGTCATAATTACCAGGTGCCAGATATGTAAAGCGCCTGAGAACAATCTCAATTGACCAGATGATATATATACAAGCATTTATATATGTATTTATTTGTTATTTTACTGCATTATAAAAATATCTTAGTAGTAGTAGTATTTTTAGTTAATTAATTTTAATATATTTGCTTATTTTGTAATTCTAGACCATATTATTAAGAATGAATAAGATGCGATGCACCACTAATAACATATGAAATAAAATATATTATTATTATACTTGTTATTATTATTAAAATGACATCTTCAAATGTGTCAGTCCATTATAAGCCAGTTCAGTTACAACAGCACAACTCAAACTCAGGCGATATCACAACCTGAAGTAACGTACTGGTTAAAATATTAATGAGCAACTATTCATCAGTTAGAAATAACTAAATTCCACTGACAACTGTGAAGGGTTTTAGACACTGCATCAAATGAACACTTGAATCTAAACAAGTGAAGCTTAATTTTTGTATGTGTAATAAAATTGTTATAAGTCTACTCACATTTCACCACAGCTATGATAAATGCAAGCAATTATGTCCTCACATAGAAAAAACTTGAAAAAGCAGTCATCTCTTTTTGTGTCTTTATCAGTATGATAAAAACATATTAACCATACTACGCCTGGTGAACAACAGTATTTAGAATACCATGGAAGTGGATTTAATATATTTCTGAATGTGTCTTTAAAGGCAAAAACAGCTGAATCAAAAAACCTTCCACACATGGCATTTAAGCCCAACAAGCTGCTAGAATTAAAAATCAATAAAAACAGCTCAACATGCAAATGCACCAATGATTTCACAAGCTTCATGCCGATGGATGTATTTATTCGTGAAAGATAGCCACTAAAAATCAATATGAAATTATGCTACATCAAGTATTGATTATACATGTGGTTGAGCAGACTCAATCTTCAACTGATAATCAATATGCCTGCAATGCTGACTTCACTACACACACACATAATAATGATTTTCAATAGCACATCTGGGAATTTTGTAAGCTTCCCAAAACCACAGAGTCTGCTTAAAGGGTTAACAAATTGAAGCATAAAATATAATAAAAGCAGGTTGCCATGGTGCAAATGTAACTGTCAGTGCATATTTTATCAAAAGTACTGTAACAGGCCTGTAATGTGAAATGCATCTGTCAATACGCTGACTATTCAGTAGATGCATGCATATTTATTTACATAGTTTTTTATATAACGTAATTCTTTCTTTCTAATCGCTACCAAATCAGTAGGGTGTTTTTATTTCTGAAAACGCACATTTTCCTACATTTGACATTCATTAATATTCTTAAAATGGAAAAAAGTAGTAAACTTAAATAATATATAACATGATTATGCGAATTTACTATATATATTTAAAGTTAAAAAATTTAAACTGTCACTGGCAAGTAACAACAATTGTTGTTACACAAAAAACACACAACTGTAATTCACAACAAACATTCACAAAGCACACAATAAAAAGATGCAATGGTTTCAACTAAAACACTACATAACAGTAAGGACTTCCATGTGCTAACAGACCGTGGGTAAAATTCGCCTCCAATGCCGCAGTGAAAACGGTTTCCTGCCTGACACTGACGGTGTCACCGCGCGCTAGCCCCACTGCATGTGTCACTGCTGCAGTCGCTGGGTATTACACAACTAAAAACTTCGTCAACTTTTCGCCTTTAAACCGCGCTAAAGCAGAAAACAAACGGCACGAATCATGCGGCTGCGTTTGTAACAAAAGCGAACGCTGACAGCGAGGCAGTTGCGCCTGCATCAACAGGGCGCAGATAGACGGAGATGCGAGCAACGAATCGCCATATTGATTTTTACAGATATCCTATCAATAACATAGCTGCTTTTCAGCGGAGAGACAAGAAACAGAACACACTGAATTGACAGTGTTTCACAACATAAGGCATCTACTATGTTGATACTATCAACACTAACAATTCTGCGGAATCTGACTTACCTGTAGCTCTTGTAAATCAAAGTTTTTCCAATACTGACACATCGACTGCAAATTCGCAGCCATCTTGACCAGGATTGAAGCTAATCGATCGATCACATGACCTGACGAGATCGAAACCTGTCGAATCGCAGTTGAGGAGTCATATCCAAGCCATTTTTAACCAAATCACTTACAACTTGAATATATATTATAAGCATAACATGCAACTGGTCAATCGATTTCTGTTTCTAGCGTGAACGTCAACAATATTGACATTTTACTACAGTCACGCTGGTTTGTTTTGAAGCCAGCGCGGTAGCCAGTACACGCGAAAAAACGAGACTTCACGAGAACACCGTTATAATGGCAGCCTCCAGTGCCTGGCGTAAACGTCTCAGTCAACATGAGATTTTTGAAGTTCTTCGCAAAAATCAAGAGCAATTGAACTGGCCAACGGAGAGCAAAAATATACTAGTTGTCAAGGACGGCGATCTGTTTGTTTGGGATGCACATAACTATTGTATTTTAACGACAAATTTGAAGGCTCTTGCTCGCGACAAAATCGGCACCGATTCTGAAATCGAAAGTGGGGCCAAAACAAATCTCGGATACCAAGTATGCTTGAAGTTATTTCTAGGCTATAAATGATAAATAAATCAAGTGTGTAGCCAAGAAAATTCAGTGCACTTATTGTAATTTCTGGGATATTAATCAAACTATTATATCTATTTAAAGTGAAAAAAAATCATGGATGGACATGTTTTCTGGCTATGGCCTATGCCATGGCTATGGATATGGCTATGCACCTCAACTTCAAGTCTCAAGTGGTTACACTTCAAACAGCCCAATCTTGGGCTAACGCAGGAGTTTGTGGTTGTGTGTGTGCATGCGCAGCACCTATATTTATAAAAGTTATTAAAAGGCCTCGTTATTAAAACAGCCACTTGTATCTACAATTAAGAATGTCACGCCAGTGGATTACTAGGAAAAGTGCAGTATTTTGGCAATATTTGCTTACCAAATGAAAATATATTCGTATACACCTATTCCTATTCTTGCCAATAGTATATGGCCATGCTATTTGCGTCCAGACTCAGCTTATGTAACATATTTTGGTCTTTACCCCTTACAATCGCCAACTGGAACAACCTGTCAACCATCAGAACTACAGCACCAAGTTTGAAGATCTTCAGACAGGATCTCCAGCTTGCAACATTAATTCACATTGCATCTTTCATGCTATCAACTTTTCCTCTCCTTAAATTGCAATTTTTACATGCACACTTCTTTTCCCTTTTTGTTCCAAATATTTTATTACTTTCTCTTACAGCACGTGTGTACACACACCGAGTCTATAAGCCTTGACTCGTATCCGGTAGACGAAGAAGAAAATAACACGTTTGTTGGAGACTGCATTGGTTCTGTGTATGCCGGCCTCCCTTAATACATCACTCGGTCATTTGGAGAAATGACCAGATTCTCAAACTTTTAGAACATATTCTGAGTAAACCAGTGATGTGATATTCTTGATTTTTGTTGCACGTGGTTAGTTTTTATTATTGTGGGGAGCGGTGGTCTAATGGTTAGAGCACCCGCCTGTCAATTGAGAGGACGGTGGTTCGATTCCACCTCCGTCATTTCGAAGCTTGGCCAATTTCGTTTACCCCACTTTGCCTGTGTCTTTTGGAAGAGACACTAAAAGCTGTTGGTCCAAACTCCTGCTTTAGTTCAAGATTGGGCTGTTTGGAGTATAACTACTTGAGACTTGAGATCTCTCTTTGGTGCAAAGCCCCAAAACCATGACTTTTATTCAGCTTTAAATAATCCACTGATTTAATATGACTTAGAGTTAGACAGAACAGTTTTCTGCATCATTTATTTATTATTTGGTTAAAACATGTGTCCCTTAGATAAAGTAGTAAAATAAATTTCCTGCTGCAGTTACCCCTGCTGCTGTACCAGAGGAATAAAAAACCTGTATGGAAGGGTCAAATGTGCACTGAAGCCAGTAGGTGTCACTCACTAGAGATGCCTCACAGCTCCTGTGGCTGTGGTCTTTTACATCAGTTAACATGTGAAACTCATTAAGTCACATGTTAACGTGCAATAGCTCTAGCTGATTGGCACATGGCAATGGTCAACTTAAGGTCATTGTACAACTTAAGGTTGTTGTTAAGGTACAATAACATATGTACAACTTATGGTCACTGTTAGTGTTAAGATGTGCAACTAATGGTCACTGTTAGTGTTAAGATGTGCAACTTATGGTCACTGTTAGTGTTAAAGTACAACAACAGTAATGTACAACTTAAGGTCGCTATTAAAGTATAACAACAGCAATGTACAACTTAATGTCGCTATTAAAGTATAACAACAGCAATGTACAACTTAAGGTCGCTATTAAAGTATAACAACAGCAATGTACAACTTAAGGTCACTATTAAAGTATAACAACAGCAGTGTACAACTTAAGGTCGCTATTAAAGTATAACAACAGCAATGTACAACTTAAGGTCGCTATTAAAGTATAACAACAACATTATACAACTTAAGGTCGCTATTAAAGTATAACAACAGCAATGTTCAACTTAAGGTAACTATTAAAGTATAACAACAGCAATGTACAACTTAAGGTCACTGTTAAAATACAACAACAGCAATGTACAACTTAAGGTCGCTATTAAAGTATAACAACAGCAATGTACAACTTAAGGTCACTATTAAAGTATAACAACAGCAATGTACAACTTAAGGTCACTATTAAAATACAACAACAGCAATGTACAACTTAAGGTCACTGTTAAAATACAACAACAGCAATGTACAACTTAAGGTCGCAATGAAAGTAAGGTGCAATGAAAGTAAGGTGCAATGAAAGTAAGGTGCAACAACAAGAGTTGTAGGAATTATACAGAAAGTAATACATTGATCCATTGTTGCTGATGTGTTCCTTCTTCTCCTCATGTAGACGTTCATGTGCACATGTCCACCTACATACGACGTCGAAAACATCATATTCAACACAACTGGTACATATCTGGCTCTAGTTGGTCGTAAAGGGGTAACTGTCGTTGAGCTGCCCCACAGGTGGGGTAAATATGCACAGTTCGAAGATGGAAATTCAAAAGTCTTATGCAAGTAAGTGGAACAATGTGCAATGAAAGTAAGTGAACATTGTGCAATGAAAGTAAGTGGGACAATGTGTAATGAAAGTAAGTGGGACAATGTGTAATGAAAGTAAGTGGGACAATGTGTAATGAAAGTAAGTGGGACAATGTGTAATGAAAGTAAGTGGAACAATGTGTAATGAAAGTAAGTGGAACAATGTGTAATGAAAGTAAGTGGAACAATGTGCAATGAAAGTAAGTGGACATTGTGCAATGAAAGTAAGTGGGACAATGTGTAATGAAAGTAAGTGGGACAATGTGTAATGAAAGTAAGTGGGACAATGTGTAATGAAAGTAAGTGGGACAATGTGTAATGAAAGTAAGTGGAACAATGTGTAATGAAAGTAAGTGGAACAATGTGTAATGAAAGTAAGTGGACATTGTGCAATGAAAGTAAGTGGGACAATGTGTAATGAAAGTAAGTGGGACAATGTGTAATGAAAGTAAGTGGAACAATGTGCAATGAAAGTAAGTGGACATTGTGCAATGAAAGTAAGTGGGACAATGTGTAATGAAAGTAAGTGGGACAATGTGTAATGAAAGTAAGTGGGACAATGTGTAATGAAAGTAAGTGGAACAATGTGTAATGAAAGTAAGTGGAACAATGTGCAATGAAAGTAAGTGGACATTGTGCAATGAAAGTAAGTGGGACAATGTGTAATGAAAGTAAGTGGAACAATGTGTAATGAAAGTAAGTGGGACAATGTGTAATGAAAGTAAGTGGGACAATGTGTAATGAAAGTAAGTGGGACAATGTGTAATGAAAGTAAGTGGAACAATGTGTAATGAAAGTAAGTGGAACAATGTGCAATGAAAGTAAGTAGGACAATGTGTAATGAAAGTAAGTAGGACAATGTGCAATGAAAGTAAGTAGGACAATGTGCAATGAAAGTAAGTAGGACAATGTGTAATGAAAGTAAGTAGGACAATGTGCAATGAAAGTAAGTAGGACAATGTGTAATGAAAGTAAGTAGGACAATGTGCAATGAAAGTAAGTAGGACAATGTGTAATGAAAGTAAGTAGGACAATGTGTAATGAAAGTAAGTGGAACAATGTGCAATGAAAGTAAGTGGAACAATGTGTAATGAAAGTAAGTAGGACAATGTGTAATGAAAGTAAATGAAAGTTTAAAAAAAATGTTGTTTAACAACTTTTTAGAACGTGTGTACTCATTAGTCATTATTTGTTTAAGTAAATCTATCAGAAATACTTTAAACATTTATCAAATAAAATCGACATAGAGTTTTTAAATCAACATATGAGGAATAAAATGAATGTGTCACTTTCCCTGTGTTTTTAATTATCTGTGATATATTGTTTATTGTAATGTGTTATATATATATATATAAGTATTTTAATCATCTCTTCTAATTTTTATTCCACAAAATGTTGTTGCAGGACGAGATGTATTGGTGAGAGGCTATTCCTGAATGCGAGCGTGCAGTTACTGCATGCCCAGTGGCACCCTGGCAGCAACACAGACATGCACATTGTACTTCTCACAAATGACAACTGCATCAGGTAACACATTAGGAGATTTCCAACGCCACAGAACTGTTTACGGTAGAAATACTAGAACATTCATCTTCAGTGTCTATTCCACTGCAGAAATTACCAGTAGTTCTCACATCAGTGAATTTTGAAGAAAAAAAATTGTGGTGGTTTCTATTCAGGAAATACCTTGATTAGTTATGATTAGATTAGATTCCAAAGTAAACAAACCACCTTATTCTGAAGAGGTTCGTAATTCAAAGAGCATACATATCCCAAGGAATGTTCATATCCCAAGGAGTGTTTATATCCCAATGAGTGTTCATATCCCAAGGAATGTTCATATCCCAAGGAATGTTCATATCCCAATGAGTGTTCATATCCCAATGAGTGTTCATATCCCAAGGAATGTTCATATCCCAATGAGTGTTCATATCCCAAGGAATGTTCATATCCCAAGGAATGTTCATATCCCAAGGAGCGTTCATATCCCAAGGAATGTTTATATCCCAATGAGTGTTCATATCCCAAGAAGTGTTCATATCCCAAGAAGTGTTCATATCCCAAGGAGTGTTCATATCTCAAGGAGTGTTCGTATCCCAAGGAGCATTCATATCCCAAGGAACGTTCATATCCCATGGAGCATTTGTATCCCTAGGAGTGTTCATATCCCAGGGAGCATTCGTATCCCAAGGAATGTTCGTATCCTAAGGAGTGTTCATATCCCAAGGAGCATTCGTATCCCAAGTAGTGTTCATATCCCAAGGAGCGTTCATATCCCAAGGAGCATTCGTATCCCAAGGAATGTTCATGTCCCAAGGAGCATTTGTATCCCAAGGAATGTTTGTATTCCAAGGAGTGTTCATATCCCAAGGAGCATTTGTATCCCAAGGAATGTTCGTATCCCAAGGAGTGTTCATATCCCAAGGAGCTTTCATATCCCAAGGAGTGTTCATATCCCAAAGAGCATTCATATCCAATGGTGTGTTCATATCCCAAGGAATGTTCATATCCCAAGGAGCGTTCATATCCCAAGGAGCATTCGTATCCCAAGGAATGTTCATGTCCCAAGGAGCATTTGTATCCCAAGGAATGTTTGTATCCCAAGGAGTGTTCATATCCCAAGGAGCATTTGTATCCCAAGGAATGTTCGTATCCCAAGGAGCGTTCATATCCCAAGGAGTGTTCATATCCCAAGGAGCGTTCATATCCCAAGGAGTGTTCATATCCAATGGAGTGTTCATATCCCATGGAGTGTTCATATTTTGATGATGTATTGAAGAAAGTTTGGTGACTTTTCAACAACCCTACAGGGCACCATTCGTTTACTAAACCTATTACAGAAGTTCTGTCGTCTTAATAATTCTAGAAAGTTCTTGTCATGGGATATTTAAAAACAGACACCATTGTCCTAGAATTATCAAATCCTACTCAGGTTAAACGATTATCGGGCGTGTGGCCAACTGATACTTGCTAGCCCAAATGATCAAAACAATGGAACTTAATTATCGTCTAATCATTTTTTATTTGAAAAAAATTGTACTATATATGGAAACAAAATGTTATACAAAACCCATGAATATAAATGTGTGACAAAATGATGTTTCAGGATATTTGATCTCACCAATCCCGAGTACGCAAAGCAGACATGTCCGCTGGGTGATACAGTCGGTGATGACTCGTACGTGGACTCACCGTCCCGGCTACAAATCCCTGTTGTTCTTGGAGATGTCGCAGTCGCCTTTGACTTTGGCCCTCCCGTTGACCTTGTGCAGAAAAGTGCCTCAGCAGCTGCAAAGACAGACAGTGCCTGGCCAATCTACATCCTGTGGGGAAATGGAGATGTCTACCTCCTCATCTCAACTCTCACTACAGAAGGGTTAGCATCAGTAATAGTGATTATACACAGTCACTGGTCACATGGCTGTTTGTAGACGATGCTAACTGCTTTAATTCATGGAGAACTGTGGAAAGTTTCCAGATATTGGCTGGCCAAATTTTTTTACATTCTGTAGAAAAGCAAATATTGAATTTCCTCACAAATGTTACATTTATGATGAAATGTATACTAAGAGGATATATCAGTTACAAAAACCGAGAACTTAAGAACATAGTGATTTGTACACCATCAAGTTTAAAATAGGCATTTAAAGATACTGTCCATTACAACCCAGAAATATCCAACCAAAATTCATATTTCATAGACTTAAGCGGGAAATTGAAGGGCCGAAATGGTTGTTCTGTGTAACATCAATTATCATACAGTGAGGGTGGCTTTAGTTAATATTTCATGTCATATTTCAATTTGGGGAACTTTGATGATGCCACCATCAAAGTTATTTTGCTAATACTATAATTTTCAAAAAAGTATTTGATCATATAATGTCACAAATGAGCAACTACATAAAGTTTACGTCGATTTGTTCAATTCCATTCAAACAGAAACACCTGATGTTTCAGACTGAACCGCCCGGTGTTGCAAGGACCCCTGACGATGTTCCCACCGGCTGAGGACAACTACGGCACTGACGCTAGCGCCATTATCTGTCTCAGTAGTACTCCCCCTGTAGTTGCCATAGCAACGTGTGAGGGTAAATTATACCACTGTGTCGTGCTGTGTGAGGAGAGGGACCTCAACACTTCATCCAGTGTGAGTGGTGGGGAATGGCAGAGTTATGTTGCTTCTGTACAAAATGCCTATGATATTTTAATGAAGGAATTTACGAGTCACCTTTGGTGATAATACAAATTTTAGAGAGCATATTTCACAAACTTGTTGTTGCTGCTTTTATCATATTCGTGACCTTCGTTGTATTCGCCGATATATGTCTTGCTATTGGCAAAAATACTGCAACTGCTCTTGTTAGTAGTAGGCTTGATTATTACAATTCCCGTTATCATAATATTCCTCTCAAGGACATCTTGAAACTTCAACGTGTACAAAATTGTTTTGTAAAGGTAGTTACCCGGTCTCCTTGCTTCTCTCACTCGGTACCACTTCTTAAATTATTGCGTTGGCTCCCTGTCCGATATCGCATTATTGCATTGGCTCCCTGTCCGATATCGCATTATTGCATTGGTTCCCTGTCTGATATCGCATCATTTTCAAGATCTGTACAAGACCTATCAAGCTCTTTCATCCAATCAACCAGTATGTTTACATTCACTGCTCATTCCTGCAAGACAGCCCACACAGCTTCGATCATCTAATTCTAATCTACTTTTTACTCCCAGTGTTAAGACAAATGTCGTAACTAGAGCTGTTCAGTTGCTGCACCGACTCTGTGGAACTCACTCCCCGTTAGTGTTCAGTCTGTAGGAAATATTGTAACATTTCACCATAAACTAAAAACCCACCTGTTTAAACTTGCTTATCCTCTACAGCTTCCCAGCGTACCAATCCAACTGTTTACAACTGGAACTATTTATTGATTATGAACTGCTTAACCCCTTTTGTTTTGGTGCCGGTCTTGGGTCTTGGGTCTACCAAGGATTTTAGTGCAACAGAAGTATTTTATACATTATTATTGGATCACATCTTGTTTACAGTTCACTAAATATTTAGGTAGATTTGATATATAGAATGCAAAAATACCATAATTTTCTAATAGTTCTGTAAGCACATTTGTTTAGGGAAGGGAACCAAAAAAATACTGTAACAAACAGTTTATCTTCACCAATTTATCTGCGTAATATGTGGGCTTTTTTCCTTATAAATTTGTAACAGTAAAGGTCGGAAGTAAAGGTAAGTTTCTATATACCTGTAGTGCCATATCCAGGTAAGTTTCTATATACCTGTAGTGCAGTATCCAGTCCTTAGGACTGTTCAGAACACTTTACACCTCACTTCACCCCCCCTCCCCGTGGTGACCTGTTCACTCCAACACCAACTCAACGTCTCTGGGAAGTATTCCATAATAATAATATTACACAAGGAGTATGTGTATGTGCCATGAACAGAGACACACCAGTTTCATCATTTATTGTATTGTGTCATGTATTTCAGTCTGAGACCCCCTGGGAGGCAAGCAGTGCATCATGGGGCATATATCGCCCGCTGCCCACAAGCACACTTTATGTGTTTGAGAATCTCGAGTTGGAGTTGTCATTGACAACCATCTCCGTGGAGACGGATGAACCAATCCTTGACGATTATACATGTGTGATTCGGCTGCAGAAAGGTATATTGGTTTTGTTATACATCAGAGTGAGCAGTGAATGTAAATATGCTGGTTGCTTGGATGAAAGTGCATGATAGGTAATTGTACAGATCTTGAAAATAATGTAATATCAATGCAATGATTTAAGAAGTGGTACTGAGTGAGAGAAACGAAGAGACAGGGTAACTACCCTTGCCAAATAATTGTGCACACATTGAAGTTTCAAGATATCCTTGAGAACAATATTATGATAAATGGAATTAAAATAGCCAAGCCTGATGCTAGCAAGAACAGTTACAATAGTTTTGGCAACAGCAAAAGATGTACCAACAAATACAATGAAGATCATGAATGTGATAAAAGCAGCAACGACAAGTTTGTGAAATATGCTGTCTAAAATTTTAATTATTATCAAAGGTGACTCCTAAATTCCATGCTGAGATGGCAGGTGTGAAATTCTGGCGCAACATAGGTGTCGGGGGGGGGGGGAGGGGGGACAATCAAATTTACCTCACTGCTTTTGGGTACCAATAATAAGAAACTGTTATATTTGCATTTAACTTTAATTTGCTAAATATTTATTGCTTATATGAACAACTTGAGAAATGTCTAATTATTGCCCAGTCATAAGAAGTTTACAATTACTTGGTGTGCTTCCTATGATTGGTAGTTATGTCTAATTATTGCTCAGTCATAAGAAGTTTACAATTACTTGGTGTGCTTCCTATGATTGGTAGTTATGTCTAATTATTGCCCAGTCATAAGAAGTTTACAATTACTTGGTGTGCTTCCCTATGATTGGTAGTTATGTCTAATTATTGCCCAGTCATAAGAAGTTTACAATTACTTGGTGTGCTTCCCTATGATTGGTAGTTATGTCTAATTATTGCCCAGTCATCCAGTCATAAGAAGTTTACAATTACTTGGTGTGCTTCCCTATGATTGGTAGTTATGCCACACATCTTATTATTTTTAATGTTTTTTTAATTTTGAAGTCTATCTTTCATTAAGGTTATCTGTATCGATCCTGTGTTTGCTGCTGTAGATCCCCAGTTCTGTGACCGCTACTATTGCGTTCACGGTGCTGGACTACATACAGTCGTACTGCCGTGGATAAAGTCATTCCAACAGTTCTGTAGTGAAGGTAGGTGTTTCTACAACTGTAGTGGATAAAGTCATTCCAACAGTTCTGTAGTGAAGGTAGGTGTTTCCACAACTGCCATGGATAAAGTCATTCCAACAGTTCTGTAGTGAAGGTAGGTGTTTCTACAACTGTAGTGGATAAAGTCATTCCAACAGTTCTGTAGTGAAGGTAGGTGTTTCCACAACTGCCATGGATAAAGTCATTCCAACAGTTCTGTAGTGAAGGTAGGTGTTTCTACTACTGCAGTGAATAAAATCATTCCAACAGTTCTGTAATGAAGATAGGTGTTTCTACTAATGCAGTGAATAAAGTCATTCCAACAGTTCTATAGTGAAGGTAGGTGTTTCTACAACTGCCATGGATAAAGTCATTCCAACAGTTCTGTAGTGAAGATAGGTGTTTCTACTACTGCAGTGAATAAAATCATTCCAACAGTTCTGTAGTGAAGGTAGGTGTTTCTACTACTGTCGTGGATAAAGTCATTCCAATAGTTCTGTAACGAAGATAGGTGTTTCTACAACTGCCCATTATAAAGTCATTCCAACAGTTCTGTAGTGGAGGTAGTTGTTTCTACCACTGCCTTAGAAAAAATCATTCCAACAGTTCTGTAAAGAAGATAGGTGTTTATACAGTGAAAAATGTGTGTTAATTAATGTTACAGTGAAACATGTGTAATAATCAGTTTTATAATTAGCAAAACGAAGAGTTATTTCACAGCGTACAGTTGTTATCAAGGCACAGACTGAACTAAACATTTTGGAAGAGAAGAATATTACTGGCATAAAATTGAGCCAGGAAATTTGAGTTGACCTTGTGTGGCTATATTGAACATTGTCTCAATGAGTTGACCTTGTGTGGCTGTATTGAGTGTTGTCTCAATGAGTCGACCTTGTGTGGCTGTATTGAGCATTGTCTCAATGAGTTGACCATGTGTGGCTGTATTGGGCATTGTCTCAATGAGTTGACCTTGTGTGGCTGTATTGAGCATTGTCTCGTTGAGTTGACCTTGTGTTGCTGTATTGAGCATTGTCTCATTGAGTTGACTTTGTGTGGCTGTATTGAGCGTTGTCTCATTGAGTTGACCTTGTGTGGCTGTATTGAGCATTGTCTCATTGAGTTGACATTGTGTGGCTGTATTGAGCATTGTCTCATTGAGTTGACCTTGTGTGGCTGTATTGAGCGTTGTCTCAATGAGTTGACCTTGTGTGGCTGTATTGAGCATTGTCTCAATAAATTTACCTTGTGTGGCTGTATTGAGCGTTGTCTCAATGAGTTGACCTTGTGTGGCTGTATTGAGCGTTGTCTCAATGAGTTGACCTTGTGTGGCTGTATTGAGCATTGTCTCAATAAATTTACCTTGTGTGGCTGTATTGAGGATTGTCTCAATGCTGTAGTCAGAAATGACCAATGTTATCTGGTGTTTGCAGCTCAGCAGAAAGCAGAGTGTTTGGAAGTTGGTCCGGATCAGCAGGCCATTGTGGAGCACCTGGTCTGTACCAAGCCACTGCAGTCCAGGTAACATGGTTGTGTGTGGACGGTCCAGGTAACACGTTGTGTATAGACAGTCCAGGTAACATGGTTGTGTATGGACAGTCCAGGTAACATGGTTGTGTCTAAACAGTCCAGGTAACATGGTTGTGTCTAAACAGTCCAGGTAACATGGTTGTGTGTGGACAGTCCAGGTAACACGGTTGTGTGTGGACAGTTCAGGTAACATGGTTGTGTGTGGACAGTCCAGGTAACATGGTTGTGTGTGGACGGTCCAGGTAACACGTGTATAGACAGTCCAGGTAACATGGTTGTGTATGGACAGTCCAGGTAACATGGTTGTGTCTAAACAGTCCATGTAACATGGTTGTGTGTGGACAGTCCAGGTAACATGGTTGTGTATAGACAGTCCAGGTAACACGGTTGTGTGTGGACAGTCCAGGTAACATGGTTGTGTGTGGACAGTCCAGGTAACATGGTTGTGTGTGGACAGTCCAGGTAACATGGTTGTGTGTGGACAGTCCATGTAACATGGTTGTGTGTGGACAGTCCAGGTAACATGGTTGTGTGTGGACAGTCCAGGTAACATGGTTGTGTGTGGACAGTCCATGTAACATGGTTGTGTGTGGACAGTCCATGTAACATGGTTGTGTATGGACAGTCCAGGTAACACGGTTGTGTGTGGACAGTCCAGGTAACATGGTTGTGTATGGACAGTCCATGTAACATGGTTGTGTGTGGACAGTCCAGGTAACAAGGTTGTGTGTGGACAGTCCATGTAACACTGTTGTGTATGGACAGTCCAGGTAACATGGTTGTGTGTGGACAGTCCAGGTAACATGGTTGTGTATGGACAGTCCAGGTAACATGGTTGTGTTTGGACAGTCCATGTAACATGGTTGTGTGTGGACAGTCCAGGTAACATGGTTGTGTATGGACAGTCCAGGTAACATGGTTGTGTTTGGACAGTCCAGGTAACATGGTTGTGTGTGGACAGTCCAGGTAACATGGTTGTGTATGGACAGTCCAGGTAACATGGTTGTGTATGGACAGTCCAGGTAACATGGTTGTGTATGGACAGTCCAGGTAACATGGTTGTGTATGGACAGTCCAGGTAACATGGTTGTGTTTGGACAGTCCAGGTAACACGGTTGTGTTTGGACAGTCCAAGTAACATGGTTGTGTATGGACAGTCCATGTAACATGGTTGTGTTTGTTAAGCGATGTATACATTATGACACAAATTGTTTACCTCCGCCCTATCAAGTTGATGGTAGCCCAAAACCACCATTTAAGTGATTTTATGTGATTTTGAGGCTTAACGCATTTTGTGAGTGAGAACCTCATACATTTTGTGAGTGAGAGCCTCATACACTTTGTAAGTGAGAACCTCATACATTTTGTGAGTGAGAGCCTCATACACTTTGTGAGTGAAAGCCTCATACATTTTGTGAGTGAGAGCCTCATACACTTTGTGAGTGAGAGCCTCATACATTTTGTGAGTGAGAGCCTCATACATAAGTAATAAATTTAATATCAATAATAAAATATACATAGTCTACAGCCTACATTTTCTTTTTCATGTAAACAAAAACAATACTTTGAAATGATATGAATCATTCTTTAAGGATATTCAGATATGCTTGAATTAAGACGTAACATGTACTTAACTCTTTGTTATGCGTCTTTCTCCATATTTGTGTATCTGCTGCTCTTTCTTTGTCTGTCACAGTTTCAGGTTTCAGTTTTGATTGACAGAAGTGATGAAATGACAAGTTGCTGATGTCAGTGATGAAATGCCGTGTTGTTGTTTGCCAGTAATCCTGCACCAGTTTGTGGCATGAGCGTGACGGATGACCCACTGCTTGGATCAACCCTGCTGTGTCTGACGGCATCACACGAGTGTATCATACTGCCACTCCTGTAAGTCGCGCAAGTCTGTTATTCTGCCATTCCTGTAAGTCAACGAGTATATCATACTGCCACTCCTGTAAGTCACGGAAGTCTATCATTCTGTCATTCCTGTAAGTCAACGAGTGTATAATACTGCCACTCCTGTAAGTAACGGGAGCGTATCTTACTGCCACTCCACTGTAAGTCATGCGAGTCTATCATTCTGCGAGTGCATCGTATTGCCACTCCTGTAAGTCATTTGAGTGTATTATACTGCCACTCCTGTAAGTCACGCAAATGTGTCATTCTGCCACTCATGTAAGTCACTTGAGTGTATCATTCTGCCACTCCTGTAAGTCATGCGAGTGTATTGTTCTACCCCTCCTGTATGTCATGCAAATGTATCGTTCTTCCGTTTATATAAGTCGTCATGTCTCCCTAATGTCTGAGTGGCACTCTATCCATTGGACATGTCTTCCTAATGTCTGAGTGTCACTCTCTTCATTGGACATGTCTCCCTAATGTCTGAGTGGAACTCTCTCCATTGGACATGTCTCCCTAATGTCTGAGTGGAACTCTCTCCATTGGACATGTCTTCCTAATGTCTGAGTGGAACTCTCTCCATTGGACATGTCTTCCTAATGTCTGAGTGGCACTCTCTCCATTGGACATGTCTCCCTAATGTCTGAGTGGAACTCTCTCCATTGGACATGTCTCCCTAATGTCTGAGTGGAACTCTCTCCATTGGACATGTCTCCCTAATGTCTGAGTGGAACTCTCCATTGGACATGTCTCCCTAATGTCTGAGTGGAACTCTCTCCATTGGACATGTCTTCCTAATGTCTGAGTGGAACTCTCTCCATTGGACATGTCTCCCTAATGTCTGAGTGGAACTCTCTCCATTGGACATGTCTTCCTAATGTCTGAGTGGAACTCTCCATTGGACATGTCTCCCTAATGTCTGAGTGGAACTCTCTCCATTGGACATGTCTTCCTAATGTCTGAGTGGAACTCTCTCCATTGGACATGTCTCCCTAATGTCTGAGTGGAACTCTCTCCATTGGACATGTCTTCCTAATGTCTGAGTGGAACTCTCTCCATTGGACATGTCTCCCTAATGTCTGAGTGGAACTCTCTCCATTGGACATGTCTTCCTAATGTCTGAGTGGAACTCTCTCCATTGGACATGTCTCCCTAATGTCTGAGTGGAACTCTCTCCATTGGACATGTCTTCCTAATGTCTGAGTGGAACTCTCTCCATTGGACATGTCTCCCTAATGTCTGAGTGGAACTCTCTCCATTGGACATGTCTTCCTAATGTCTGAGTGGAACTCTCTCCATTGGACATGTCTCCCTAATGTCTGAGTGGAACTCTCTCCATTGGACATGTCTTCCTAATGTCTGAGTGGAACTCTCTCCATTGGACATGTCTCCCTAATGTCTGAGTGGAACTCTCTCCATTGGACATGTCTTCCTAATGTCTGAGTGGAACTCTCTCCATTGGACATGTCTTCCTAATGTCTGAGTGGAACTCTCTCCATTGGACATGTCTTCCTAATGTCTGAGTGGAACTCTCTCCATTGGACATGTCTTCCTAATGTCTGAGTGGAACTCTCTCCATTGGACATGTCTTCCTAATGTCTGAGTGGAACTCTCTCCATTGGACATGTCTCCCTAATGTCTGAGTGGAACTCTCTCCATTGGACATGTCTTCCTAATGTCTGAGTGGAACTCTCTCCATTGGACATGTCTTCCTAATGTCTGAGTGGAACTCTCTCCATTGGACATGTCTTCCTAATGTCTGAGTGGAACTCTCTCCATTGGACATGTCTCCCTAATGTCTGAGTGGAACTCTCTCCATTGGACATGTCTTCCCAATGTCTGAGTGGAACTCTCTCCATTGGACATGTCTTCCTAATGTCTGAGTGGAACTTTCTCCATTGGACATGTCTTCCCAATGTCTGAGTGGAACTCTCTCCATTGGACATGTCTTCCTAATGTCTGAGTGGAACTCTCTCCATTGGACATGTCTTCCCAATGTCTGAGTGGCACTCTCTCCATTGGACATGTCTTCCTAATGTCTGAGTGGAACTCTCTCCATTGGACATGTCTTCCCAATGTCTGAGTGGCACTCTCTCCATTGGACATGTCTTCCTAATGTCTGAGTGGAACTCTCTCCATTGGACATGTCTTCCCAATGTCTGAGTGGAACTCTCTCCATTGGACATGTCTTCCTAATGTCTGAGTGGAACTCTCTCCATTGGACATGTCTTCCCAATGTCTGAGTGGAACTCTCTCCATTGGACATGTCTTCCTAATGTCTGAGTGGAACTCTCTCCATTGGACATGTCTCCCCAATGTCTGAGTGGAACTCTCTCCATTGGACATGTCTTCCTAATGTCTGAGTGGAACTCTCTCCATTGGACATGTCTCCCCAATGTCTGAGTGGAACTCTCTCCATTGGACATGTCTTCCTAATGTCTGAGTGGAACTCTCTCCATTGGACATGTCTCCCCAATGTCTGGGTGGAACTCTCTCCATTGGACATGTCTTCCCAATGTCTGAGTGGAACTCTCTCCATTGGACATGTCTTCCCAATGTCTGAGTGGAACTCTCTCCATTGGACATGTCTTCCCAATGTCTGAGTGGAACTCTCTCCATTGGACATGTCTTCCCAATGTCTGAGTGGAACTCTCTCCATTGGACATGTCTTCCCAATGTCTGAGTGGAACTCTCTCCACTGGACATGTCTTCCCAATGTCTGAGTGGAACTCTCTCCATTGGACATGTCTTCCTAATGTCTGAGTGGAACTCTCTCCATTGGACATGTCTTCCCAATGTCTGAGTGGAACTCTCTCCATTGGACATGTCTTCCCAATGTCTGAGTGGCACTCTCTCCATTGGACATGTCTTCCCAATGTCTGAGTGGAACTCTCTCCATTGGACAAGTCTTCCCAATGTCTGAGTGGCACTCTCTCCATTGGACATGTCTTCCTAATGTCTGAGTGGAACTCTCTCCATTGGACATGTCTTCCCAATGTCTGAGTGGCACTCTCTCCATTGGACATGTCTTCCTAATGTCTGAGTGGAACTCTCTCCATTGGACATGTCTTCCCAATGTCTGAGTGGAACTCTCTCCATTGGACATGTCTTCCTAATGTCTGAGTGGAACTCTCTCCATTGGACATGTCTTCCCAATGTCTGAGTGGAACTCTCTCCATTGGACATGTCTTCCTAATGTCTGAGTGGAACTCTCTCCATTGGACATGTCTTCCCAATGTCTGAGTGGAACTCTCTCCATTGGACATGTCTTCCGAATGTCTGAGTGGAACTCTCTCCATTGGACATGTCTTCCCAATGTCTGAGTGGAACTCTCTCCATTGGACATGTCTTCCTAATGTCTGAGTGGAACTCTCTCCATTGGACATGTCTTCCCAATGTCTGAGTGGAACTCTCTCCATTGGACATGTCTTCCTAATGTCTGAGTGGAACTCTCTCCATTGGACATGTCTTCCAAATGTCTGAGTGGAACTCTCTCCATTGGACATGTCTTCCTAATGTCTGAGTGGAACTCTCTCCATTGGACATGTCTTCCCAATGTCTGAGTGGAACTCTCTCCATTGGACATGTCTTCCTAATGTCTGAGTGGAACTCTCTCCATTGGACATGTCTCCCCAATGTCTGAGTGGCACTCTCTCCATTGGACATGTCTTCCTAATGTCTGAGTGGAACTCTCTCCATTGGACATGTCTTCCTAATGTCTGAGTGGAACTCTCTTCATTGGACATGTCTTCCTAATGTCTGAGTGGAACTCTCTCCATTGGACATGTCTCCCTAATGTCTGAGTGGAACTCTCTCCATTGGACATGTATTCCTAATGTCTGAGTGGAACTCTCTCCATTGGACATGTCTTCCTAATGTCTGAGTGGCACTCTCTCCATTGGACATGTATTCCTAATGTCTGAGTGGAACTCTCTCCATTGGACATGTCTCCCTAATGTCTGAGTGGCACTCTCTCCATTGGACATGTCTTCCTAATGTCTGAGTGGAACTCTCTCCATTGGACATGTCTTCCCAATGTCTGAGTGGAACTCTCTCCATTGGACATGTCTTCCTAATGTCTGAGTGGAACTCTCTCCATTGGACATGTCTCCCCAATGTCTGAGTGGCACTCTCTTCATTGGACATGTCTTCCTAATGTCGGAGTGGAACTCTCTCCATTGGACATGTCTTCCTAATGTCTGAGTGGCACTCTCTCCATTGGACATGTCTTCCTAATGTCTGAGTGGAACTCTCTCCATTGGACATGTCTCCCTAATGTCTGAGTGGAACTCTCTCCATTGGACATGTCTCCCTAATGTCTGAGTGGAACTCTCTCCATTGGACATGTCTTCCTAATGTCTGAGTGGCACTCTCTCCATTGGACTTTTGTTTAAGCTTATAAAATAGTCAAATTAATGCACCGGAGTCAATCCTAGAATGGCCTCTGCTGGAAAAAAAACAACTGGTAATTATAAATATTGTATTCTTTTAGCTACATAATTTTGAGCACAGTGTCACTGAGAATTTTCCAATAAAGCTAGGATTAGAACAGGATTTGTATGCATAACCTTGTCATCTAATAGGTTAAAAATAAAAAATTTTGTGTTCTAAAATTAACAGTTTTATACAAAATTGAATACATACATATGGTACATCCACCAGACAGCTTTCTTGTATGTACGACCTGAATCATTCTTCTTTTAGCCAGCACCATCGGACACCTCCCTTGCCACTGCTGTCAGAGAAGCCGGCCCCGAGGGTCCCGTCTCCACTCAAGAAACTCTACCGAGAGCCATTTGATCAACACATCCGCTCCCTGCTGCAACGAAGCTCCTCCAACCCCCTCATCAAGTACGCCCCGTTTCTGTTGCCCTCTCACACCCTCCAACCCATCATCAAGTGTGCCTCTGTCACTACCTCGCTCTCTTACACCCTCCAACCCCTCATCAAGTATGCCTCTGTCTCTGTCAACCTCCCTTACACCCTCCATCCCCCTCATCAACTATGCACCTGTCTCTGTCGCCCTCTCTTACACCCTCCAACCCCCTCATCAACTATGCCCCTGTCTCTGTCGTTCACCCTTACACCCTCCAACCCCCTCATCAAGTATGCCCCTGTCTCTGTCGCTCACCCTTACACCCTCCAACCCCCTCATCAACTATGATCCTGTCTCTGTCGCCCACTCTTACACCCTCCAACCCCCTCATCAACTATGCCCCTGTCTCTGTCGCCCTCTCTTACACCCTCCAACCCCCTCATCAACTATGCACCTGTCTCGGTCGCCCTCTCTTACACCCTCCAACCCCCTCATCAACTATGCCTCTCTCTCTGTCGCTCACCCTTACACCCTCCAACCCCCTCATCAACTATGCACCTGTCTCTGTCGCCCTCTCTTACACCCTCCAACCCCCTCATCAACTATGCCCCTGTCTCTGTTGCCCTCTCTTACACCCTCCAACCCCCTCATCTACTATGCACCTGTCTCTGTCGCTCTCTCTTACACCCTTCAACCGCCTCATCAACTATGCCCCTGTCTCTGTCGCTCACCCTTACACCCTCCAACCCCCTCATCAACTATGCCCCTGTCTCTGTCACCCTCTCTTACACCCTCCAACCCCCTCATCAACTATGCACCTGTGTCTGTCGCCCTCTCTTACACCCTCCAACCCCCTCATCAACTACGCCCCTGTCTCTGTCGCCCTCTCTTACACCCTCCAACCTCCTCATCAAGTATGCTCCTGTATCTATATCATCAATATGATGTTGCACTGATGGGTAGCCTGGAGACCTTTTTAAGGCCATCGGGCCAGTTCAGGCCACAAGTTTTCATATTTTGCTGGCCTGGTGGGCCACCACCATTTCGAATAATTTCTGCTACTATGTTCTTCTTTGACGATGACATGACATGACATGACATGACATGACATGACATGACAAGTGACAGTACAAATGTCAATTTCACTCGGTAGAGTTTCACTTATATCACAACCGTGCTGGCTGCGGCACTATCGGCGATGCCACATGATTTCCATAGCTGTTCTCATGCATATTTTAACTGTTGTTTAATTTGTTTAAACCACACACAAAAAAACAAAAAAAGTTTTCATTAACATAATTTGCTGACTCACAAAATGCCTCCAGAAAATTACGACTAGTTCGCAGCATCTCGCTACACCTCACTGCTGCTCGCTATCAGGAAGAAATCTGGGTCAGTTAAACAGCTGAAAGAAAACTAAAACAGGTTAATTTTAGTTTTTAATCAGTGTTTGAAATAAACAATGATCATTTAAATAAATAAACCACTTGGCTCCACTCACGGAAGCAAATGTGCAGCTTACATGAACATTAATTGGTGAATGGGTGCAGGTCAGTGTCCAAATGAACGCTAAAGCAAACATCGCACTTAGTCCAAACTTTGCACTGGCGATTCAACTGAATTAATTTTATAATGATTCAGGGAAACATATTTGTTATTATATTGTTATTTCGCTTCTTACTGATACACAGGCAGAAATCGTTTACTTTTTTTGACACTAATGTTGCAATTCATTTATTTGTGACTACCGCGTTTGCGTACGTCAACCGTTCCCCTTTCATTCTTTCCAAATGTCCAGCCCATCTCCTCACCATCTCCTTCTTCCCTCCACTCTAAGCACATCCACTCTCTTCGTCAACCGTTCCCCTTTCATTCTTTCCACATGTCCAGCCCATCTCCTTCTTCCCTCCACTCTAAGCACATCCACTCTCTTCGTCAACCGTTCCCCTTTCATTCTTTCCACATGTCCAGCCCATCTCCTCACCATCTCCTCACCTTCCTCGTGAGACTCTCTCTCGCACCAACTTCCTCCCTCAGCTCCTCCATTCTTCGCTTGTCTATTCTTTTCAGTACCGCAATTCTTCTCACCCAGTAATTCTCGCAAACTTGCAGTTTCTCTTGTTGTTTTTCCATCATTGCCATAGTCTCTAGACGTATGTTATGCGCGAGGTAAGCACCTTTCCTTTTAACTTCCGAGATATATGTCTATCTCCCGTCACCCCTTCCACTCTCCTCCATGCACACGCCCCAGCTTGAATTAGCTCAATTTACATATAGTAGGAATCTTGTAGCTTTAAGCTGTTGGTTGAACTGTTTTTTTACTGGTGTCCATTGCTGTATTTTCAAGGTCATCCAAGGACACAGAAGTTAGTATGAAGGAGTGTTTCCAACTGCTCAGTCGAGTGACGCAAGTATTCCGTGAGGAGCATATGCAAAAGTTGGACTTGGCTCGGGCAGAGATACTGAAAAGGTGAGGCTGATGTAGATATTTCTTCCTCACCTAAGATGCACCATGTCTCCCCTCAACAGTGACATGAAAGTATACATCACCAAACACTCAGTGGTGTTCAAATGCCACCTGCACCAGCAATATAATGCCTTGTTAAAATACTGATTAGGTTATACGCTCATTGAAATGTTAACATATTATCCAAGTGCAAAAATACAGATGTAAACATTGTGACAGTTGTGAGAGCACATCCGAACTTCTCCTGCACAGCGAGATACATCGTTGCACTTAATTATTCCAACCAATCAGCGCAAAGTTTGGCCGCTATATAAGCAAGAGCAGTGTTCAATTTGATCTCACTTTTTAATCAATCCGTTCATGTGAATTCTTTGCCCTCGCCCTCCTTCCTTTGACATACCGCTGAAGCAGTCAGTTCTATGGTAGTGGACAGAGTGACCCCCACTGATACAGTTTGAAGGCGGAGTGACCCCCACCGATACAGTTTGAAGGCGGAGTGACCCCCACCGATACAGTTTGAAGGCAGAGTCACCCCCACTGATATGGTTTGAATGCAGAGTCACCCCCACCAATATGGTTTAAAGGCAGAGTCACCCCCACCAATACGGTTTGAATGCAGAGTCACCCCCACCAATACGGTTTGAATGCAGTGTAACCCCAACCAATATGGTTTAAAGGCAGAGTCACCCCCACCAATATGGTTTGAATGCAGAGTCACCCCCACCAATACTGTTTGAAGGCAGAGTCACCCCCACCAATATGGTTTGAATGCAGAGTCACCCCCACCAATATGGTTTGAATGCAGAGTCACCCCCACCAATACGGTTTGAATGCTGAGTCACCCCCACCAATATGGTTTGAATGCTGAGTCACCCCACCAATACGGTTTGAATGCTGAGTGACCCCCACCAATACGGTTTGAAGGCAGAATCACCCCCACCAATACGGTTTGAAGGCAGAGTCACCCCCACCAATACGGTTTGAAGGCAGAGCGACCCCCACCAATACGGTTTGAATGCTGAGTCACCCCCACCAATACGGTTTGAAGGCAGAGTGACCCCCACCAATACGGTTTGAAGGCAGAGTGACCCCCACCAATACGGTTTGAAGGCAGAGTGACCCCCACCAATACGGTTTGAATGCTGAGTCACCCCCACCAATACGGTTTGAAGGCAGAGTGATCCCCACCAATACGGTTTGAAGGCAGAGTGACCCCCTGAGTGTGAATTGTAAATGCTAGCCATTGATATAGGTAGTACTTGTAGCAGATGGCTGCCGGAAACAATGAAATAATATCATCAGTGTTTGTTAGACGGTGGTAATGTATCTGGGTATTGTAGGTGTTATGAGTAAATAGTACTAAATACCACTGGGGGCCAGCTGCTTGCTGTGTTAATGTTTGTCATATTGATGATGAACGCTGGCGTAGTTGCTGGTACGTTAATTGGTAGATTGACTATCATTAATTTGGTCGATTTCACTCTATGCTGGACTTGCTTTGTTATTCTGCATAAATACAAATGTTGCTGCAGCCCTGTTTTGAGTTGGTCCCTCAGTGCTGGTGTTTTGAGTTAGTCCCTCAGTGCTGGTGTTTTGAGTTGGTCCCTCAGTGCTGGTGTTCTGTAGGATTCGACTGCTGCGAGACATCAAGACCCAACAGATGAGTGACCTGCAGCAGATTCAGCAGACCAAGGGTCAACTGGTGAACTGGGCACATGCCCTCGCAGAAAAGTACGAGGAGGCAAATGAGCGGCAGGACGCCCTCAATGATAGGTGAAGGGGTTATCTGTTTTGAGATTTGTTTGAGACTTTACACTCACTCTGTCAATCTTTGAGATAAATTATCACGTGTGAGAACATTTCCCAGGATGACTATTTCTGTGACAAGAGCCTTTTAACCCCCTAGTGGAGCATAGGCAATTAAAGACTCCTTTCCACAATTTCACCTCAAGCAGCAGCCAATCAGCAATCAACAGAAGCTGCACCCGTCATGGCTATCGATGCTCAAATCAGTGGCGCAAGTCAATATCTAGGTCACTGTGTCTAGATCAGTCGCTCATTTAAATGCACACATAATTTAGCTCCACATTGTCAAACAACATAGTGTCACCCGGCCAGTTGAAGAACAAATCACTTATGTAAACCAGCATTTATTTGTCTAATAATATGTATGAGTATCAGGGATATACATGTTGACCCTTGTCTTGTGACAGACTGGAGAGTATTCTTGTCTTCCTAAGTGTTGTGACAGACTGGAGAGTATTCTTGTCTTCCTAAGTGTTGTGACAGACTGGAGAGTATTCTTGTCTTCCTAAGTGTTGTGACAGACTGGAGAGTATTCTTGTCTTCCTAAGTGTTGTGACAGACTGGAGAGTATTCTTGTCTTCCTAAGTGTTGTGACAGACTGGAGAGTATTATTGTCTTCCTAAGTGTTGTGACAGACTGGAGAGTATTCTTGTCTTCCTAACTGTTGTGACAGACTGGAGAGTATTCTTGTCTTCCTAAGTGTTGTGACAGACTGGAGAGTATTATTGTCTTCCTACGTGTTGTGACAGACTGGAGAGTATTCTTGTCTTCCTAAGTGTTGTGACAGACTGGAGAGTATTCTTGTCTTCCTAAGTGTTGTGACAGACTGGAGAGTATTCTTGTCTTCCTACGTGTTGTGACAGACTGGAGAGTATTCTTGTCTTCCTACGTGTTGTGACAGACTGGAGAGTATTATTGTCTTCCTACGTGTTGTGACAGACTGGAGAGTATTCTTGTCTTCCTACGTGTTGTGACAGACTGGAGAGTATTCTTGTCTTCCTACGTGTTGTGACAGACGGGAGAGTATTATTGTCTTCCTACGTGTTGTGACAGACTGGAGAGTATTCTTGTCTTCCTACGGGTTGTGACAGACTGGAGAGTATTCTTGTCTTCCTACGTGTTGTGACAGACTGGAGAGTATTCTTGTCTTCGTACGTGTTGTGACAGACTGGAGAGTATTCTTGTCTTCGTACGTGTTGTGACAGACTGGAGAGTATTCTTGTCTTCCTACGTGTTGTGACAGACTGGAGAGTTTTCTTGTCTTCCTACGTGTTGTGATAGACTGGAGAGTATCCTTGTCTTCTTAAATGTTGTAACAGACTGGAGAGTATTCTTGTCTTCCTACGTGTTGTGACAGACTGGAGAGTATTCTTGTCTTCGTACGTGTTGTGACAGACTGGAGAGTATTCTTGTCTTCGTACGTGTTGTGACAGACTGGAGAGTATTCTTGTCTTCCTACGTGTTGTGACAGACTGGAGAGTATTCTTGTCTTCCTACGTGTTGTGACAGACTGGAGAGTTTTCTTGTCTTCCTACGTGTTGTGATAGACTGGAGAGTATCCTTGTCTTCTTAAATGTTGTGACAGACTGGAGAGTATTCTTGTCTTCCTACGTGTTGTGATAGACTGGAGAGTATCCTTGTCTTCGTAAATGTTGTGACAGACTGGAGAGTATTCTTCGCAAGCTTCAGTCGAAACTGCCTCACCTGTCTGATGCTGAGACAAACATGAAGCTGGAGTTGACCACCATTGAGGACAACATTCGACGCATGAAGCAGATGATCGAACAGGTGAACTTTACCTACCGTGGGTCTGACTGGGTCAGGTGTTTTTTTAAGGTGTCACTCAACAGTTTTTATTGGTTAATTGAAACAGAGCTAGTTGGGGGTTTTCGTATATCTGCATTCTATGAACTTTCCGATTTTCAAAGTGAATCTAAATCAATAATATTATACGACCTTTGGTGCTGCAGTATATATACTGTCAGAAGTTGTACAAAACAAACATTAAAAAAACTAGTATAAATCACAGGTCTTCCTGACTGTTTTAAATTTATCAGTATTTATAACATCTTGTTTGGTTAAAAATATCCATTCAATACATGTTACTATTGTCATCTTTTATTTTCTATTATTTGTGAAAATACATGATTTGATGATGAAATGAAATAAGTAAGTTTTGTTACATTAGTGGCAGACAATAAATCACCATTGACAATTTGTCAACTATCCCTAATCCAAAGTACAATTTCTGTGTGGTCACTTGTTGAAACATCCGAATGCAATAGTTTGTTACCCTACTTTGTTTTATTTTAATGTTTCGATGAATTTAAAGGAATTAGAAGAACAGTCAAATAAAAATCTAACATTTGGATTTTTTATTAATGGTAATGTGTATATCAAGGTGAATGTTATACTTTTTGGTTTTATCTTTATTCCAGTAAAATATTTACCATCACAAATTATTTAAAACAGAAATTCTAATAGCATTAATCGCCGTCTTCTCCAGCTGTTTTATGGGATATTGCATCTGTTAATAATTTTGTGTCATCAACATTTAAACATCCTAGCTATGTGATATTACAATTTTATATCCATACCTGTTTTAGCTGCGCCAGAAGAAGGATTATCAGGAGAAGCAGATCGCTGAACACCAGAGAGCGCAGGTGGTTGTCGGCTCCGGCTTCGACCAGGCCCAGAGCAAACAACTGAAGACAATGCTGAAGAAGGAGTATGTGATTGTCTAATAGTTATAATTATATTCTGTAGTTATTGTTATAGTTATAATTGTATCATGTAATTATTGTTATAGTTATAATTACATTATGTAGTTATAGTTGTATTTATAATTATATTATATAGTTATTGTTATAGTTATAAAAACAAAACTGCTAGAGTTTTGAAACACCAGCATGGTACACTCAAACCGTCAGTTCAGAAATTGATGTGGAAAAGTTACATTATGTTAATTTCACTTTAGGTATACCCACTTTCTAATACTTGCAACAGTTCAAGAGGTCAGAAACATTGATCTACTTGGACATAAACTACTGCAGTAATTCACTGGTGCAGCCATTGTCAGCAAGAGTTGTGAAACCACGTAACATTGAAATTGATTGATTAAAGCACTTTTGTGACGTTTTTACAGATGTAGTCTTGGAATGTGTCCTGCCCTAACAGGCCACATCAGTTGCTCTACTCGCTTTGTTTGAGATCATAAATACTCTGCTCTCTGACACAGTGATGTTACATCGTTATTTAGCAACATTGGCTGTGTTGCTTGGGGTCTGCCAGTGCCAGTAGAACCTTTCACGTTCACCACCCTTCAGCCAACCTTCAGCCACCCTTCAGCCACACTTCAATCACCCTTCAGCCACCCTTCAGTCACCCTCAGCCACCCTCAGCTACCCTTCAGTCACCTATCTTCTCACCATCTACCAAATGCCCAAAAATAATCCACTAATTTCTGTTTTGATTTGAATAATATAATCACGACAACACTGACATTTATTTCAGAGGTGATGACATATCTGATTTGGTCAAAATGGTCAACAACCTTCGTCAAACGCTCGGCAGGTGAGCCAAGGTGACACCTGGTGGTAGTACTTGGCAATTCTGCTGGGATGGAGTAGTTACGATGGATGACCCCATGCTGACTGTGTCAAGGACCATCAGATCATGGAAGGACTGTAGCTAATATATGATTTATGTGTCGATGACACGAAGTGACATTTGCATCTTGTTTGTGTTGTTCAATCTTGTGTAAGGTGTCTGTCGGTTATTTTCATGGCAAGTGATGTTTCTTTCGGGCTGTGGCTGAAAGCAAACCGGATCAACTGAAGCTGAGCAAGTTATTGAGACTTCTGACTCTCCAGATGACTCCAACAGATGTGACAGAAATGTTCTCTGGCTTTGTTCTGTGGACGGCTAAGTGCAGCGACTGCAGACAAGAAGAATGACATGTGTACACGTTGACATTGAATAAACACTTCATTGTTTCCTATGATTCTGTTGTGTGTTTCTGATTGACTTTGGTTGGTGACCAACTGCTGACATTGATTGATCTCTGGATTTGTTGTAAAATTTTTAGTTACTAACAAAATTGGTTATTTAAAAACAGTGTTACCCAATAATTTTTGCTCCATACCGCGTTAACCTGCAAACTTACACACGCACAGATTATCTTTGTACAACTACTTATTTGAAAATTATATTTTGGGATTTTAACCTTAAACTGATCTATACTCACGACGTTCATAAGAATGTTTACATATGGTTTACTGTATGTTCTTTATCTGAATTGTGCTAATTAGTGTAAAACATTTGTAACCTCGCGGTCAAAGGTGGCAGTCTCTGCCTCACGATTAGGCAGCGATCGCCGCCTCCTTCTCTCTTTAGATAACATTGCAAATTGGTGGACACTGTTGGATGTGGTTGTCTAGGTTAGGTGAAACTACAGCGATGATTACAATCGTCTAATGTATCCCATAGACGGAGACACAGGTTGGCGCAACAGCGACATAATTATCCTACAGATGGCGACACCGAGATACCATTTGCAATAATGCTTGCAACTCAGACGAGGCGGAACAAATAACTCGAACCCGCGAAGACAGTCAAATTTTGAAACAATATAAAATAATTAATTAAAAAAGAATTATGACTAAAATAGTGTCTATAACATCTCCCTTGTGGGCCAAGTTTCACAATGTCGTTAAACCCGCGCTGCAAAACAGAAGCTAGCATCATGTCGGCCCGGACCGGCCGTGTGTCAACTTAGAACATATCTAGCAGAGGCGCCAAATCTCCTGCCAATGGAAGAAGATTTCCTGTTTGCCATTGTTGTAACATCTCCTGATTCTTCTTCTTTTCCAAATAATCTCCTTCTTTTTGAAACAGTTCCACATTTTCTAAAAAAAAAGTAACTATACAGAACATAGGAATCAACATAGGAGTGAACATAGATCTGCTCGTGGAAAAGCGGGAAACTGTTCACAAAAAGTGGGGAAATGCTCACGAGACGCGGGAAACACCTCCCCCAACTGTCGTCATTTATTTAACGTTTATTCATTTTTTTATGTGCCATTGGTTTTTTATGTGCCATTCAATCAATAATTAAATCAATCAATCAAAACAACACATACAGTCAGTATATTTGTAATGACATTATGTCATTAAACAAAAGGTCATGAATTCATGTACAATGCTGTGCCAAACTATCATAATCGTAATTAATTGTTTCAGAAACGGAGAGAGTTTACAATTATGTGTACTCCCCCTACAAACTAGATTACTAATTACAATACTTGTACAGGTACCGTGATACTACAGATTTAGATTACGAATGCAAGTAAATTTCAAAATAACAAATAATGAACCTCAGAAAAACAGTCTAGATAGGCAGACGCAGATCCAGAGGAGTGCGTGGGGGTGCACCCCCCGTTTTGATGGAAACATGTTTTTGGGATTTACTCTTATTTGATAATTAACTTTAATTAAGCTGAGAGCACATTAGTATTGTTGTGTACAGCCACAACCTAAATGTGGCACTACCTAAGGTAGGCAATGGTCCTGGTGTACAATGGTTCTGGTGTACAAAACATGTCTACCCTCCAGACCACTGCTATATTCTTCAAATACTCACCAAAGAGGCAACAACGTCTAGAACAATCTACCGAAGAGGTCAACATCCCGAGGAAGCGTGAAGGTTTGAAGAAATGGGTGTCGGAAAGGTGAAACTACTGTGGAACAAGGCGGGTGGACCGACATGCTACACTGGAGGAGTTTCGTGAAATGAATGACGCCATCCTTGATTGTCTGACTGTAACTTCGAACAACAAATGGAGTCGGCGTTTTTTATTGAATTTTCACTGGGGGGGCAATGTCCTAAAAGGGCACTCCAAATGGTTAAAAAGGGCACCTTACCCATTATTAATGCTTATTTACATAATCCTTAGGAATGTATGAAACCTTTATTATATATTTATGTGTGCGTGCGTGCGTGCGTGCGTCAGTATCTTTTTATCCATATGGTTGCACACTGACGACTGCATCTCGGTATAAAATTAATGTTACACTTATATCCCAGAATTTGTTATTACAAACGCATGCAGTAATTAGAGAAACATGACACGTCTCTAGCAACTTGCAAGTCAGTACGTTTGACAGTCGTCTCAATTTTACTAGACGAGCCCCGTTTCGCGTGTGAATTTCCTAACGAATTCACGCTGCCTGTAGATATCCCAATCTTCTGGTCTTCTCCAAGAATTTTACGACAGCGGGTCGAGGGTCAAAGTAGGCGGTGCCCACACCATTCAGTGCCACCATGCGTTTCTCGTGTCCTCACCCATGCTGGTGCGGTGATTGTCGACAACGAAGTTGTGGTGGCTCACGATCCTTTCGGTCTGCATAGAGTGTGGACTCTAAATCACACTAACAAAAAGAATACAAATTATGACCTACATTAATACAAGGGGTTGGTTAAGGAGAATGGGGGAACGCATTAGGGGGCAAGTTGGTTTGACTGAGGGGGCAAATGAAAGGGCTGGGGGCATTGCCCCCCACTTTGTATGTTAAAAAACGCCCTGAATGGAGTTCAGAAACAATGACAGATGTTTACGGCCTACATTGAGCGATCTCACGCTCTTCATTCATAGTTGCATTCCAAGTGAATCTATGCATGTTTGACCTCAGCAAGCTGCTCCAGGGTTCTACGCAGGATGTTCTCCACCATAGACCTCAGCAAGCTGCTCCAGGGTTCTACGCAGGATGTTCTCCATCATAGACGTCAGCAAGCTGCTCCAGGGTTCTACGCAGGATGTTCTCCATCATAGACGTCAGCAAGCTGCTCCAGGGTTCTACGCAGGATGTTCTCCATCATAGACGTCAGCAAGCTGCTCCAGGGTTTTACGCAGGATGTTCTCCACCATAGACCTCAGCAAGCTGCTCCAGGGTTCTACGCAGGATGTTCTCCATCATAGACCTCAGCAAGCTGCTCCAGGGTTCTACGCAGGATGTTCTCCAGGCCTACGAAGAAGTCACTCAGGTAAAGGACATCGTTATCGACATCAGACAAATTGTACATGCGGAGTACAGTGAGATCTACGAGACGACTGCCGAGATGGTCAACATGGCTGGGACAGAGACAGCGATCTCGATACAAGGGCACTGTGTGAGGCAGACCATGACAAACAGCGTGGAGGCAGACCATGACAAACAACGTGGAGGCAGACCATGACAAACAACGTGGAGGCAGACCATGACAAACAACGTGGAGGCAGACCATGACAAACAACGTGGAGGCAGACCATGACAAACAACGTGGAGGCAGACCATGACAAACAACGTGGAGGCAGACCATGACAAACAACGTGGAGGCAGACCATGACAAACAACGTGGAGGCAGACCATGACAAACAACGTGGAGGCAGACCATGACAAACAACGTGGAGGCAGACCATGACAAACAGCGTGGAGGCAGACCATGACAAACAACGTGGAGGCAGAACATGACAAACAACGTGGAGGCAGACCATGACAAACAGCGTGGAGGCAGACCATGACAAACAACGTGGAGGCAGACCATGACAAACAACGTGGAGGCAGACCATGACAAACAACGTGGAGGCAGACCATGACAAACAACGTGGAGGCAGACCATGACAAACAGCGTGGAGGCAGACCATGACAAACAACGTGGAGGCAGACCATGACAAACAGCGTGGAGGCAGACCATGACAAACAACGTGGAGGCAGAACATGACAAACAACGTGGAGGCAGACCATGACAAACAGCGTGGAGGCAGACCATGACAAACAACGTGGAGGCAGACCATGACAAACAACGTGGAGGCAGACCATGACAAACAGCGTGGAGGCAGACCATGACAAACAGCGTGGAGGCAGACCATGACAAACAACGTGGAGGCAGACCATGACAAACAACGTGGAGGCAGACCATGACAAACAGCGTGGAGGCAGACCATGACAAACAACGTGGAGGCAGACCATGACAAACAACGTGGAGGCAGACCATGACAAACAGCGTGGAGGCAGACCATGACAAACAACGTGGAGGCAGACCATGACAAACAACGTGGAGGCAGACCATGACAAACAACGTGGATGCAGACACCCCAGAAATATGCTGGCTACACTTTGTATTCCTACCATTTCTAGACCACCTTCTCCAGGAATTTGACACGAGACTCACTGCGATAACAAGGAAAGCCACGCTCGGCCTGAAGTTCCTACGCAATAACGTTGGCAAAGCTGACATACGCTAACATAGCCGACCTCCAAGAATGCTACAGCCGTGACCTGCCATCCCCAGCGTCCATGTCAGCTACAGCCGTGACCTGCCATCCCCAGCGTCCATGTCAGCTACTGCCGTGACCTGCCATCCCCAGCGTCCATGTCAGCTACTGCCGTGACCTGCCATCCCCAGCGTCCATGTCAGCTACTGCCGTGACCTGCCATCCCCAGCGTCCATGTCAGCTACTGCCGTGACCTGCCATCCCCAGCGTCCATGTAAGCTACAGCTGTGACATGCCATCCCCAGCGTCCATGTCAGCTACTGCCGTGACCTGCCATCCCCAGCGTCCATGTCAGCTACAGCCGTGACATGCCATCCCCAGCGTCCATGTCAGCTACTGCCACGACATGCAATCCCCAGCGTCCATGTCAGCTACTGCCGTGACATGCCATCCCCAGCGTCCATGTCAGCTACTGCCGTGACCTGCCATCCCCAGCGTCCATGTCAGCTACTGCCGTGACCTGCCATCCCCAGCGTCCATGTCAGCTACAGCCGTGACATGCCATCCCCAGCGCCCAGGTCAGCTACTGCCGCGACCTGCCATCCCCAGCGTCCATGTCAGCTACTGCTGTGACCTGCCATCCCCAGCGTCCGTGTCAGCTACAGCCGTGACCTGCCATCCCCAGCGTCCATGTCAGCTACAGTAGTGACCTGTCATCCCCAGCGTCCGTGTCAGCTATTGCCGCGACCTGCCATCTCCAGCGTCCATGTCAGCTACTGCCGTGACCTGCCATCCCCAGCGTCCGTGTCAGCTACAGCCGTGACCTGCCATCCCCAGCGTCCATGTCAGCTACAGCCGTGATCTGTCATCCCCAGCGTCCGTGTCAGCTACTGCCGTGACCTGCCATCCCCAGCGTCCGTGTCAGCTACAGCCGTGACCTGCCATCCCCAGCGTCCGTGTCAGCTACTGCCGTGACCTGCCATCCCCAGCGTCCATGTCAGCTACTGCCGTGACCTGCCATCCCCAGCGTCCGTGTCAGCTACTGCCGTGACCTGTCATCCCCAGCGTCCATGTCAGCTACAGCCGTGACCTGCCACCCCCAGCGTCCATGTCAGCTACTGCCGTGACCTGCCATCCCCAGCGTCCATGTCAGCTACAGCCGTGACCTGCCACCCCCAGCGTCCATGTCAGCTACAGCCGTGACCTGCCACCCCCAGCGTCCATGTCAGCTACTGCCGTGACCTGCCATCCCCAGCGTCCATGTCAGCTACAGCAGTAACCTGCCACCCCCAGCGTCCATGTCAGCTACAGCCGTGACCTGCCATCCCCAGCGTCCATGTCAGCTACTGCCGTGATCTGCCATCCCCAGCGTCCATGTCAGCTACAGCCGTGACCTGCCATCCCCAGCGTCCGTGTCAGCTACTGCCGTGACCTGCCATCCCCAGCGTCCATGTCAGCTACTGCCGTGACCTGCCATCCCCAGCGTCCATGTCAGCTACAGCCGTGACCTGCCATCCCCAGCGTCCATGTCAGCTACAGCCGTGACCTGCCATCCCCAGCGTCCATGTCAGCTACAGCCGTGACCTGCCATCCCCAGCGTCCGTGTCAGCTACAGCCGTGACCTGCCATCCCCAGCGTCCATGTAAGCTACAGCCGTGACCTGCCATCCCCAGCGTCCATGTAAGCTACAGCCGTGACCTGTCCTCCCCAGCGTCCATGTCAGCTACAGCCGTGACCTGTCCTCCCCAGCGTCCATGTCAGCTACAGCCGTGACCTGCTATCCCCAGCGTCCATGTCAGCTACAGCCGTGACCTGCCATCCCCAGCGTCCGTGTCAGCTACAGCCGTGACCTGTCCTCCCCAGCGTCCATGTCAGCTACAGCCGTGACCTGTCCTCCCCAGCGTCCGTGTCAGCTACAACCGTGACCTGCCATCCCCAGCGTCCATGTCAGCTACAGCCGTGACCTGCCACCCCCAAAGCCCCATAATCTGCATGAAACAATCAATGGAACATGCAGCTCCATGTTTCCTTGTTCGGTTGTAGCCATATACACTTGTGACGCTGATATCGGTCACAAGTGCTTGAGTTGAGTGAGCTCATTCTGCACTAAAACTGATGAAAACTACAGCGGAGCACCGAGCACCAGCACCGAGCACCAGCACCGAGCACCAGCACCGAGCACCATCACCGAGCACCAGCACCAAGCACCAGCACCGAGCACCGAGCACCAGCACCGAGCACCAGCACCGAGCACCGAGCACCGAGCACCAGCACCAAGCACCGAGCACCGAGCACCAGCACCGAGCACCAGCACCGAGCACCGAGCACCGAGCACCGAGCACCACCACCGAACACCGAGCACCAGCACCAGCACCGAGCACCAGCACCAGCACCGAGCACCAGCATCGCCTCAATGCGTCGGTGCCACTTCATATACACAAGGACAACAAACTCGACACCCAAACAATTGTTGACAGGAACAACAGGAAGCACCCGAAAAAGTAATGCTTTTCATTAATCCTCTCAGGGCTCATTGAACTGCTACTGACTGATGTACACTAACCATACATATACGTACACTACATTGACCATACATATACGTACACTACACTAACCATACATATACGTACACGACACTAACCATACATACACGTACACTACACTAACCATACATACACGTACACTACACTAACCATACATACGCGTACACTACACTAACCATACATACACGTACACTACACTAACCATACATACACGTACACTACACTAACCATACATATACGTACACTACACTAACCATACATATACGTACACTACACTAACACTTGAAGCGGTTCAATGTACTCCTTAGTCTGATTTTGTTTTGTTCATTTAATTAATATGTTAATAGAATTCCTGAAAAACCTGAATGTGGAAGTGTGATTTCCACCTACCAATATCGGGGCTTCAGCTAAACCTACTGATGCCCTGTGTTAAATATGTATAGGTAATAACTCTATTTATAGGGTTTTCAAAGTGAGCTCATGGTCGGGAATACTTTGAACATGCAAACCATTGTCCATATGTTTGTTGTCTTGCTTTGCGCCACGTGTTTAAATGATACAGCCTCAAATGGTGCATACATAACAAACCAACATCAATTCATTTGTTTTATCGGTTGTAAATTCGAGTAAAATAATGATTAAAAATCATTTAAGTTTAATAAAAAAAAATGTCACATTCAAAGTGACAAAGAACAGTTAAACTCGAAGGATTTTATTATTTAGTGCTAGAAAACACATGACTAATGTTGAGGTGCGTGTAGCAATACACCTTTTCTTTGTGTTATATTCGTACGTATGACTAATGTTGAGATATGTGTAGCAATACACCTTTTCTTTGTGTTATATTCGTACGTATGACTAATGTTGAGATATGTGTAGCAATACACCTTTTCTTTGTGTTATATTCGTACGTATGACTAATGTTGAGATATGAGTAGCAATACACCTTTTCTTTGTGTTATATTCGTACGTATGACTAATGGTGTGTTGTGTCAACACAGGTCTTTGTGATGCGCCTAGTGCTGTAGTGTAGTGTGTAGTGTGTAGCTCTTGCTTCATACTCTCGCTTTCAGCTACAGCCGCCAGATAGCTCCTTGGAGTGTAAAGGGAGCCGAGTGCGTAAGTCTCCCCTGCTGGTACATAGCCTCTCCATAGACAAGACTCTAGCACAACCTCCTCGTGGTACACTGCGGATACTGGGTACCCTGCGGCCCCAGGCAAATGTGCTAGAGATCTCGGAGTAGATTGGAGCCCCATAAGTGTCGTGTGCTGGGCCCACCGGCGAGTGGATGCGTCCCGACAGTCACCATTCCAATCCCCCAACTATGGGTAAATAGTCAGTGTCGGGCAGTAGCGATGTTTGTATCTGGTACTGGCGGTATGCAAGTATAACATTACCTCTGGTACTACAATACCTCAGGGAGTTTGACGCCCCTGCATTGCAGAGTTGAAAATCACTGCCTTGTGATACAGGTTCTCGACAGAACCGAAGGCTAAGGGAGCAAACCCTAACAGAAAACCATGTCATTGTGACAGCATCAAGGGTGGTTGATGAATGGAACTCCCAACATCTCCCGACCAGCCACTGCAGGGACAAATAGCTCGCGCCTGTCTTGACGTGTTCTTGCCGGTGTGATACCTCTGTTTGCTCCCCGAGAGAGTGCCGCTAGTAACTTGCAAAAGCCAGCAGCACTTCAACACTTTTTGCAAGCAGCTCTCATGAAATGCACAACCGCACGAATTACCATACCGGACCGGTCGTCGTTACCAAGGACCGCGCTGCTCGACCTCATCTTCCGTCAACAGTGAAAAATCAGCTAGGAACAACTATCAATTGCTCAATGGAACGTCAGGACTCTCCTCGACCGAGAAGCAGCCGACCGACCGGAAAGACGTACTGCACTATGGAACTCGCCAAGTACAATATAGACATTGCCGCCCTGTGCGAAACAAGGTTCTCAGAATCTGGTAGTCTTAATGACTTGGAATACTCTTTCTTCTGGAGTGGCAGACCCAAAGGAGAGAGAAGGGAGGCTGGAGTGGGCTTTGCTATCAAGAAGGACATCGTGACAAAACTGACAGAAATGCCACGGCCATGATGATGAGACTACCTCTGAGCAAGGACAACTATGCTACAATTATCAGTTTTTACGCTCCAACAATGACAAACCCGGACGATAACAAGGAGGCTTTCTACAACCAGCTGTCAAGTACGATTAGAGACATCCCTCGTACCGATAAGCTACTGCTGATAGGAGACTTCAATGTAAGGATAGGAAGAGACAATGACAAATGGACCATGGTCATGGGCAAATATGGGATCGGGAAAGGCAAATCCAATGGCGAGCTTCTACTGGCTTTGTGCTCTGAGTTCGAACTGATAGTGACGAACACCATGTTCAAGCAGAAGGATGAACGCAAGACCACCTGGATGCATCCTCGTTCCGGACACTGGCATATGATCGACTTCATCATCACGAGGTGTCGGGATAAGATGGACATCCACAGTACTCGAGCCATGCGTGGAGCTAACTGCTGGACCGATCACCATATGCTGAGGTCAAAAGTGGCATTTAGAGTACGACAAAAGCACAACAGGCAAGGGGTAAGAAAACCGACTAAGCTAAACACAGCAAAACTACGTACCATCAGTCATAGGGAGAGCTTCGAGCAGGAGATGGACAGCGCTCTCGCCCAATGGGAGGAGAAGGAAAGCTCAACACCAGATGAGGAATGGGCAGCTCTGCAACAGGTAGTATACAACACAGCTAAAACATTTCTCGGCAAGCCAGACAGAAAACACCAGGACTGGTTCGACCCCAACGACCAGGAGCTACAAAATCTTATGAGCAGAAGAGACCAATCCCACCAGAGAGTGTTGCAGACCAGGAGTACTAGATCCACCATTGCAGCGTACAAAGATGCCTGCAGACTGCTACAAAAACGCACACGTGCCCTGAAGTCAGAATGGTGGGAAATGAAGGCAGAGGAGCTGCAGAGATCTGCAGACAGAAACGACATGAAGGGCTTCTACAATGGACTGAAGGAAGTGTCGGGACCCGCGAAAAAGGGACCTGTTCACATGAAGTCAACAGATGGAATGGAGACCTTCTCCGACAGCAAGAGAGTTGTGGCAAGATGGAGTGAACACTTCCAAAAACTACTCAACGTCCCTGGCGACATAGAACATGAAGCTCTTGTCAACATCCAGCAGCGCATTACCAACACATGCCTTGATGAGATTCCAAACACGGATGAGATGGCTAAAGCAATCGCCGGCCTGAAAGATGGCAAAGCACCTGGGGGTGATGGAATTCCTGCTGAAGTATGGAAGCACGGAGGAGACAATCTGTCCAACAGACTGCACCAATTAATCACCAAAGCCTGGGAGGAGGGTTCTGTACCACAAGCATGGAAGGATGCCAGCATTGTAACCACAAGAAAGGAGATCGAACAGACTGTGGGAACTACAGAGGAATCTCTCTTCTTTCCATAGCAGGCAAGATCTTCGCCAGGATCCTGCTCAACAGACTATATATTTACATAACACCAGAAGTAGTTCCGGAGACACAGTGTGGCTTCAGATCCAACCGGAGCAGAGTGGATATGATATTTTGTCTCCGACAACTACAAGAAAAGTGCATTGAGCAGGACCGACCACTATACATGGTATTTGTCGACTTCACGAAGGCGTTTGATACAGTCGGAAGGACCGGGCTATGGCAGCTACTGAGGAAATATGGATGCCCAGAGAAATTCACAACCATGATCGAGGCTCTACATACGGGAATGATGGCGAATGTGAATGTTGGAGGGGAAGTCTGGGAAACGTTCGGTGTTACCAATGGTGTCAAACAAGGCTGTGTACTGGCCCCCACGCTCTTCTCCATCTTCCTATCAGCAATGCTTGTCGAGGCTTTCCGAGGCATGGGAGATGGCGTCTATATACAGTCTAGACAGAGCGCTGACCTATTCAACGTCGCACACTTCAGAGCGAAGACCAAGACTACCCAGATACTTGTGAGAGAGCTGCTATACGCAGATGACAGTGCACTGGTTGCCCACTCTGCTGAAGAGATCCAGAGAATAGTGGATGCTTTCTCCGATGCATCAAAGACGTTCGGCCTGAAGATTAACATCAAGAAGTCGGAAGTGCTGTACCAACCCAACTCTACAAGAACCTGACAGGAGGATATCATGGTTGATGGAAACAAGCTGAACTCTGTTCCGGAATTCACCTACCTCGGAAGCACTATATCAAGTGATGGACGCATTGATGCTGAAATACAGAGGAGGATGGCCAAGGCTAGTGCATCTTTCGGCCGATTACGCCAGAGACTCTGGAACAACCACCATGTGTCCACGCGGGTCAAAGGCAAGATCTATCGCGCAGTTGTGCTATCCACCTTACTATACGGAGCCGAGGCCTGGACAGTGTACAGACGACAGGTAAAAAAGCTGCATGCCTTCATGATGCGACATCTGCGTTCGATCATGAGGCTAACCTGGAAGGACAAAGTGACAAACAAGGAAATACTCGGTCGGATAGGGCTGCCCTCTATGGAAGATCTTCTGATCAAAAAGAATCTCCTGTGAACTGGACACCTCATGAGGATGTCATCAGACAGGCTACCAAAGCAGATCCTCTACTCTCAATTGTCTTCTGATCACAGACAGAGAGGACGCCCTCGTCTCCGGTTCAAGGATACCATCAAGAGAAACATCAAGCTGAGAGACATAAAGACCGACTCATGGACATCACTCTCACAGCAGAGAATTAAATGGAGTGCGGCGGTCAAGAAATGAAAGCAGTCTTTGTCGCATAGCGACTGACAGCATGATGATGACTAATGTTGAGATGCGTGTAGCAATACACCTTTTCTTTGTGTTATATTCGTATGTATAACTAATGCTGAGATATGTGTAGCAATATACCTTTTCTTTGTGCTATATTCGTATGTATCGGACGTTAAAAATTAAAACAACTGTCTGGTAAATAGCGAGGTGCTTCTTACTAATAAATCACAAATATAATAAACAAACAAAAAAATGTTATTCAAACATAGTAATGGCTGTATTAGCCTTGACATGATTTATTCAAACATAGTAATGGCTGCATTAGCCTTGACATGACTTATTCAAACATAGTAATGGCTGCATTAGCATTTCTTCGATGACATACAGAGGCGTTTATAATGAATATAAAAGTAGTTAAACAAAACTTGTAGATAATGTGTCCCCTTCATAGCGGCACATTTAATAACAATGGAATACTTAGAAGTACAATTGTACAATTAGAAAACACTGAATCACATACGATCCAAATGCCTACTTTTATAAGGAATAGAATACTGTTATTTACATAGTCAAAAAACATGATAAATACAAATATTATTGAAATATATATTCTGTATTCTGTTAGTTCAGAACTAGCAATAAATAGTAATAGATTATGTTATACAGAATAACTATATATATATATATATATATATATATATATATATATATATATATATATGAACTATATATATATATATATATATTCTCATATATATATATATATATATATATATATATATATATATATATATATATATATATATATATATATATATATATATATATATATATATATATATACATAACATAACATCATTGCCCTACTGGCTGTGGGAACATCGTTGCCCTGTTGGCTGTGGTAACATCATTGCCCTATTGGCTGTGGTAACATCATTGCCCTATTGGCTATGGGAATATCATTGCCCTACTGGCTATGATAACACCTTTGCCTTACTGGTTGTGGGAACATCATTGCCCTATTGGCTCTGGTAACATCATTGCCCTATTGGCCGTGGTAACATCATTGCCCTATTGACTGTGGGAACATCATTGCCCTATTGGCTCTGGTAACATCGTTGCCCTATTGGCTATGATAACATCATTGCCCTATTGACTCTGGTAACATCATTGTCCTATTGGCTGTGGTAACATCATTGCCCTATTGGCTATGGGAATATCATTGCCCTACTGGCTATGGTAGCATCATTGCCCTACTGGTTGTGGGAACATCGTTGCCCTACTGACTGTGTGAACATCATTGCCCTACTGGCTATGATAAATCATTGCCCTACTGGTTGTGGGAACATCGTTGCCCTACTGACTGTGTGAACATCATTGCCCTACTGGCTATGATAAATCATTGCCCTACTGGCTATGATAACATCATTGCCCTACTGGCTATGATAACATCATTGCCCTACTGGCTATGATAACATCATTGCCCTACTGGCTATGATAATATCATTGCCCTACTGGCTATGATAACATCATTGCCCTATTGGCTATGGTAACATCATTGCCCTGTTGGCTATGGGGATATCATTGCCCTACTGGCTATGGGAACATCATTACCCTACTGGTTATGATAACAGCATTGCCCTACTGGCTGTGGGAACATCATTGCCCTATTGGCTATAGGAATATCATTGCCCTACTGGTTGTGGGAACATCATTGCCCTATTGGCTGTGGTAACATCATTGCCCTATTGGCTGTGGGAATATCATTGCCCTATTGGCTGTGCGAATATCATTGCCCTACTGGTTATTGTCATACCATTGCCCTATTGGCTGTGGGAATATCATTGCCCTACTGGCTATGGTAATACCACTGCCCTATTGGCTGTGGGAATATCATTGCCCTACTGGCTACGATAACATCATTACCCTACTGGGTATGATAACATCATTGCCCTATTGGCTATGGTAACATCATTGCCTTATTGGCTGTGGGAGCATAATTGTCCTATTGGCTGTGGGAATATCATTGCACTACTGGCTATGGTAATATCATTGCTCTATTGGCTGTGGGAATAGCATTGCCCTATTGACTATGGTAATATCATTGCCGTATTGGCTGTGAGAATATCATTACCCTACTGGCTATGGTAATATCATTGCCCTATTGGCTGTGGGAATATCATTGCCCTATTGTCTATGGTAACCTCATCATTCGGACTTCCTGGTGGGGTCAGTGACTTACTGGTGGGGTCAGTGAATTCCTGGTGGGGTCGGTGACGTCCTGGTGGGGTCGGTGACGTCCTGGGGGGGTCGGTGACTTCCTGGTGGGGTCAGTTACTTCCTGGTGGGGTCAATGACTTCCTGGTGGGGTCAGTGACTTCCTGGTGGGGTCAGTGACGTCCTGTTGGGGTCGGTGACTTCCTGGTGGGGTCAGTTACTTCCTGGTGGGATTAGTGACTTCCTGGTGGGGTCAGTGACTTCCTGGTGGGGTCAGTGACTTCCTGGTGGGGTCTGTGACGTCCTGGTGGGGTCGGTGACTTCCTGGTGGGGTCAGTGACTTCCTGGTGGGGTCAATGACTTCCTGGTGGGG
>BSQZ01000098.1:317500-365000 GCA_033239005.1 Lamellibrachia satsuma | reverse complement strand
GCACATATGTCAGAAGAAAAAAATAAATCCAATTCGCTTTAGTGGATAATTCGCCAAACTTTTGACCACATGGATGAGCAGTGTTTTTCTACAATTTTTAAGTCTCTTATCCGCCCACATATCGAATATGCTAATCAAATATGGTCTCCACACCTAAAGAAGCAAATCACATCTCTTGAAAATTTTCAATGTAGAGCAGCCAAATTAATTCCTGGTTTCAAAGACATTGAGTATAAAGAACGTTTACGGAAACTGAAATGACCAACTTTAGCATACCGTCGGCTCAGAGGAGACATGATTGAACTATATAAAATCCTAACAGAGAAATATGCTGCAGCTGTCTCATCCAATTTTGTGACATTGACGGTCAATGAATCAGATACCAGAGGGTACCACCTAAAAATATTTAAAGAAAGATGTCGATTAAACATAAAAAAACTCATTTATGCACATATGGATGGAACAGCCTCCCACAGTCTGTGGTAGGGGCTCCATCGGTACAGTCCTTTGAGAGGAAAATAGACGAGTTGTGGCAAAATCATCCAATCAAACTAGATTACACTGCCCGACTCCTATCCTGGAAACCGTCAGATGCATGCACTCAATCTGAACTGACGACAAATGCGATAGTTGGCAAAAGAGGCAGTACAGCCTAATAGCCAGAAGAAGACCTGTAAGTGTATACATATACATATATTGTCTTTAAATAAAATCATCTGCATCTAATCCTTACCAAAGTGTATCGAGACCAGGCAAAATTATTCATTTTAAAGCAAAACAAAAGCCATGGGTTTGGGGCAATTTAAAGGGTTAATAAAAACTAACCATTTGCAACTACTATCAAGAATATCAAGCTAGTGGTTTTCTAAGAAATCTCGGTTTTCATGGTGGCTGACATGCTGACCAGGGCAGCAAATAAACACCTGGCAGAAATCAATGCACTGCTAGACTTGAGATTCGTTAAGTGCCTTAGACCAAGAATGAAGGGCTGACAGGTATACACTGAAGTACATCTTCTTCGTAGTCCCAAGTCTGATGTACATTTATAAACCCTCTGCTGTACTGATGCATCATGAGTCATTACATAAAGCCTTATGCCCCAGGGTGTCTGATAACAGGAAATGAAGTGTTCATGGGTGGTATCAGGTTTACACTAGTATCTTTGTTTTAGCCAGGCAATGGGGTATTGTGCACATAGTTAATATAGGGTGTTACCAGTATAGAGGTTGCCCCAGTACTTGTGTGGTCAAGATATATGACTGAGGATCCTTTTGTTTGGGCTGTACACAGCTGGTGGGCTACTTCATTTCCAACATGTTGATAGTATATACAGGGATTGTCCAGACAATCAAAGAGGTTCTCCAGACCATCGAATGGATTCTCCAGACAATTTCAAAATCTAGAGAATTTTTCTTGATTATTATCAGGATTTGGTTCAGTTGTAATTGCATAATTTAATATGCAGTTACAGAACAGTGTAATTCTATGGTACATTATAATTAACAATTGTAACTGTGTAATAGGTTATTGTAATTGGCAATTGCAATTAAACCCAACCCTGACAGCAAGAATGCATGAATTGCTCTAATAGTTAGTAAACCCTGTTTCAAGATGAGCAGTAATGAAACAAGTGTTATTTTATAACACAATGTAGCTCAACTCAACCAATGAAATGTTGCAATTGCCCATTTATGAAGCACTGTTATTGGTTTTGTTGAATCACTGTAATGATAATTAATATTTTATTCAGAGGGATGTAACTGTAATAGTTTTTTATATTGATGTAATTGTAACTGATCTTTTATGATACTTTGTAATTGAACCAAACCCTAATTATTATTTATGGTTCTCCAGACAAGTCTGGGACAAAACCCCACAGTTCTCCACTCACAGACTGATGTGAATGAACGCCTAATTAACAAGTGGACAACTGGTCTCGACCTTGGTTTCACTGGGTAATACCCTATGAAAATATTCATCTTTTAAAGTAGTGTCTCATTTGCCATTACCCTAAACATGGGAACCAGACAGTGACTCATCTGTGTACAGTGCTGTTTAGAGCAGGAGGTAGACAGGCTTTGTTGAAGCAGAGGCACATAGACTTCACACACAGTCACAGCTGTTATTGCTGCAGAGTTATCTGTTATTGCTGCTGAGTTATCTGTTACTGCTGCAGAGTTATCTGTTACTGCTGCAGAGTTATCTGTTACTGCTGCTGAGTTATCTGTTATTGCTGCTGAGTTATCTGTCCACCAGGCTCTGCTGCTCTGTCTGTTAAATATACATGTTTATTTAAAAGCTTACTTACCTGAAACTATTTAGTATATTTTGAGTCTTATTGGGCAGTGTGCATATGCCTAGCTGAGTCTCATTGGGCAGTGTGCATATGCCTAGCTGAGTCTCATTGGGCAGTGTGCGTATGCCTAGCTGAGTCTCATTGGGCAATGTGCGTATGCCTAGCTGAGTCTCATTGGGCAGTGTGCATATGCCTAGCTGAGTCTCATTGGGCAATGTGCGTATGCCTAGCTGAGTCTCATTGGGCAGTGTGCATATGCCTAGCTGAGTCTCATTGGGCAATGTGCGTATGCCTAGCTGAGTCTCATTGGGCAGTGTGCATATGCCTAGCTGAGTCTCATTGGGCAGTGTGCGTATGCCTAGCTGAGTCTCATTGGGCAATGTGCGTATGCCTAGCTGAGTCTCATTGGGCAGTGTGCGTATGCCTAGCTGAGTCTCATTGGGCAGTGTGCGTATGCCTAGCTGAGTCTCATTGGGCAGTGTGCGTATGCCTAGCTGAGTCTCATTCACTGAGGGGATGAGATGTGAATGTTTGAGCTCATTCACTTGACAAGTACGTGTGATCCGTCACATTCAACTTCAAGTGTATGCAAGTGTATGTTGGTGAAACTGTGAGTGTCAAAAGCTAGGAGACATTGAAACTGTGATGTCAGTGTCAACAACTGTCAGGTTATCAAGTGCAGTAAATGCTGGTTTTGATCAGTTCAGACAACTGGTGTTATTTATACACTGAAACCTTTGATTTGTTCAGTTTGACACTCAAAATAGTATGCAAGATAAACTATTCTAAAATAGTCAGTGTGGGTCCCGCCCTGCCTAGCCACCAGAGTGTTCTACACTGTGTGGAGTGTGCTCGTGTGAAGGATGTTGTTGCATTGTTGTCATCGTGTGAAGGATGTTGTTGCATTGTTGTCATCGTGTGGTATTTCTACAAGTGCCTGTTTCAATGATGCAACTCTCATGTGGTGTGTGTTAATGCGCATAGGTTTCTATGTTCACAATCAGTGCTGTAAGTCGTACAGGGCAGGTGGATTCTGAGCGATCAGACAGTTTCAGTAAGTCTTACAGGGCAGGTGGATTCTGAGCGATCAGACAGTTTCAGTGAGTCATACAGGGCAGGTGGATTCTGAGCGATCAGACAGTTTCAGTGAGTTTTACAGGGCAGGTAGATTCTGAGCGATCAGACAGTTTCAGTAAGTCATACAGGGCAGGTGGATTCTGAGCGATCAGACAGTTTCAGTAAGTCTTACAGGGCAGGTAGATTCTGAGCGATCAGACAGTTTCAGTAAGTCTTACAGGGCAGGTGGATTCTGAGCGATCAGACAGGTGCAGTAAGTCTTACAGGGCAGGTGGATTCTGAGCGATCAGACAGTTTCAGTAAGTCTTACAGGGCAGGTGGATTCTGAGCGATCAGACAGGTGCAGTAAGTCTTACAGGGCAGGTGGATTCTGAGCGATCAGACAGTTTCAGTAAGTCTTACAGGGCAGGTGGATTCTGAGCGATCAGACAGGTGCAGTAAGTCTTACAGGGCAGGTGGATTCTGAAAGACCAGACGGGTAAGACTCGGTCATTCAAATGGGGTGTGTGCTAATTAAGGCATATACGCTCAATAGGTCAAGTACGGTACATGTCATTTCCACAAATTTACCACAGGAGGTCAGTTAACTGACTTTTAATGTGCTTTGAAAGTTTAAAGACAGCCATTGGACAGAGTTTCCAAGGGCCCAAGAAATGCTATAATGGTCCTCAGTGACAAAGGTGACTGTCACTCTCAGACTTACATAGGTTAGATGGTCTTACTTTCAGAATACTTTTGATTCCTCATTTAAATGGATTTAATCACCTAATCATCTCCGAATTACATCTTCATAAAGTTATGCTAAATGTCATATTATGTTATTGAACATGAATGTACAAAGCGTTATCTGTGCATGTACATTGTACATTAATAATATTGCCCTGATTGCTGTACACAGACCCATGTCATTTGTATCCCAGGACTCATTATACAGTCAGTATGGCAGTATCTATCCACATTCCCAGACATTATCTATCCATATTCCCAGACATTATCTATCCACATTCCCAGACATTATCTATCCACATTCCCAGACATTCCATTTATAAAGTCAGACTTATTTCCTTTGGTCCCAGCTCATTTAAAAAGAATGTTTAATTTTAGCTTCACTAATTATAGTCCAATAATATAGTTATATCCACAGGACCCACATGTAAGCTGATATGGGGGCAGTTTGTAGCTCTGTGGCATGTACGGATTTTCTTACATTTGATCTTTAGAGGTGACCAGCTCTGCTGTCTGGCCTCACAAATGCCAGTGAACAATTGCTTTCAAGTACTAACCTGTGTACTTAACACCCAGGTTAAGTGGTAGGTTTACACAGCAGATTTCTCACTCAATTGGGCAAGTTTAAACCAATGCAGGCAGCTGAAAACAACCTGAGATTCATAAGCAGCTTCCAAACAGCTAATCTGTTTTTCAGCCTGAAACCAGTGATTTCTTCCTCTGTATTTTGACTTGTGAACAACATACTGAGGGGTAGGAGTGCTGTTTGTTGTATGGAAACAAGTGAGAATAATTATTTTAAAGACTTGTTATAATAGTTACCATCAACACATCTACTTTTGTCCTCTTTGTACTTTGTCTTGCTACTTAAAGGCTGTCGGTGTATCTTAAGTCTTTTCTTACTTGTTCTGGCTATTGGCGTTTATAGTGAACTTGTATTCTTTTGTTCCTTCTTTTGCATAATAGGGTTAGAATATAAGACTGTCAACTGAGAATCCTCTTGTTGTAATTTTGACACAGTTCAGTTCACTTCAGGTTTCCACAGTTCATTTGGAGCTCTGTATATGTACCGGGACCTGGCTGTTGGCAGTGGTGGTGCTCTCTAGCTGTGTAGCCTGGTGGTATCATTGTGTCCTCTAGCTGTGTAGCCTGGTAGTATCATTGTGCTCTCTAGTTGTGTAGCCCGGTGGTATCATTGTGTCCTCTAGCTGTGTAGCCTGGTGATATCATTGTGTCCTCTAGCTGTGTAGCCTGGTGGTATCATTGTGCTCTCTAGTGGTGTAGCCTGGTGGTATCATTGTGTCCTCTAGCTGTGTAGCCTGGTGGTATCATTGTGTCCTCTAGTTGTGTAGCCCGGTGGTATCATTGTGTCCTCTAGCTGTGTAGCCTGGTGGTATCATTGTGTCCTCTAGCTGTGTAGCCTGGTGGTATCATTGTGTCCTCTAGCTGTGTAGCCTGGTAGTATCATTGTGTCCTCTAGCTGTGTAGCCTGGTGGTATCATTGTGTCCTCTAGCTGTGTAGCCTGGTGGTATCATTGTGCTCTCTAGCTGTGTAGCCTGGTGGTATCATTGTGCTCTCTAGCTGTGTAGCCTGGTGGTATCATTGTGTCCTCTAGCTGTGTAGCCTGGTAGTATCATTGTGTCCTCTAGCTGTGTAGCCTGGTGGTGTCATTGTTCTCTCTAGTTGTGTAGCCTGGTGGTATCATTGTGTCCTCTAGCTGTGTAGCCTGTTGGTGTCATTGTTCTCTCTAGCTGTGTAGCCTGGTGGTATCATTGTGCTCTCTAGCTGTGTAGCCTGGTAGTATCATTGTGTCCTCTAGCTGTGTAGCCTGGTGGTGTCATTGTGCTCTCTAACTGTGTAGCCTGGTGGTATCATTGTGCTCTCTAACTATGTAGCCTGGTGGTATCATTGTGCTCTCTAGCTGTGTAGCCTGGTGGTATCATTGTGCTCTCTAGTTGTGTAGCCCGGTGGTATCATTGTGTCCTCTAGCTGTGTAGCCTGGTGGTATCATTGTTCTCTCTAGTTGTGTAGCCTGGTGGTATCATTGTGCTCTCTAGTTGTGTAGCCTGGTAGTATCATTGTGTCCTCTAGCTGTGTAGCCTGGTGGTGTCATTGTTCTCTCTAGCTGTGTAGCCTGGTGGTATCATTGTGCTCTCTAGCTGTGTAGCCTGGTAGTATCATTGTGTCCTCTAGCTGTGTAGCCTGGTGGTGTCATTGTGCTCTCTAGCTGTGTAGCCTGGTAGTATCATTGTGTCCTCTAGCTGTGTAGCCTGGTAGTATCATTGTGCTCTCTAGCTGTGTAGCCTGGTAGTATCATTGTGTCCTCTAGCTGTGTAGCCTGGTGGTATCATTGTGCTCTCTAGCTGTGTAGCCTGGTGGTATCATTGTGCTCTCTAGCTGTGTAGCCTGGTGGTATCATTGTGCTCTCTAGCTGTGTAGCCTGGTGGTATCATTGTGCTCTCTAGCTGTGTAGCCTGGTAGTATCATTGTGTCCTCTAGCTGTGTAGCCTGGTAGTATCATTGTGTCCTCTAGCTGTGTAGCCTGGTGGTGTCATTGTGCTCTCTAACTGTGTAGCCCGGTGGTATCATTGTGTCCTCTAGCTGTGTAGCCTGGTGGTGTCATTGTGCTCTCTAGCTGTGTAGCCTGGTGGTATCATTGTGCTCTCTAACTATGTAGCCTGGTGGTATCATTGTGCTCTCTAGCTGTGTAGCCTGGTGGTATCATTGTGTCCTCTAGCTGTGTAGCCTGGTGGTATCATTGTGTCCTCTAGCTGTGTAGCCTGGTGGTATCATTGTGTCCTCTAGCTGTGTAGCCTGGTGGTATCATTGTGTCCTCTAGCTGTGTAGCCTGGTGGTGTCATTGTGCTCTCTAGTTGTGTAGCCTGGTGGTATCATTGTGCTCTCTAGCTGTGTAGCCTGGTGGTATCATTGTGCTCTCTAGTTGTGTAGCCTGGTGGTATCATTGTGTCCTCTAGCTGTGTAGCCTGGTGGTATCATTGTGCTCTCTAGTTGTGTAGCCCGGTGGTATCATTGTGTCCTCTAGCTGTGTAGCCTGGTGGTATCATTGTTCTCTCTAGCTGTGTAGCCTGGTGGTGTCATTGTGCTCTCTAGTTGTGTAGCCTGGTGGTATCATTGTGCTCTCTAGTTGTGTAGCCTGGTGGTATCATTGTGCTCTCTAGTTGTGTAGCCTGGTGGTATCATTGTGTCCTCTAGCTGTGTAGCCTGGTGGTATCATTATGCTCTCTAGTTAGAGAGGCTACACATCTAACTATGTGACACATTGACATGGATCATACAGCATCTAACTACATGAACAGGTATCAAGTGCATAATTCATAATTGATTTGTGCCTGTTAGTACGGTGTGTATTGATGGATTTGTCTGATCAGTGGCGACACACAATGAATTTATGTTAAATGTCTGAGCATTGTGCAAGTTTATTTGTTTTACCTGGAACTCTCTGGAAGTGTGGGTCGTTCAGGGAGACTGTGATGGTTGTGTAGTTATTGGCCTGCTCAACAGAGTAGATCCTGTTCTGGCATTCAGTAGTTTTGAGTAAATAAACATCTCTCCCGAAATGTGCCATGTTAACAAATAGTTTGCAGTTAAGTGATATTCAGTGTATGCAGTAATCCTACATGTCCAGTGTATGAACAGGGTTATAGTTCTGTATGTGGCTGTAGCTCAACTGTTTGTATTTCTACTCTTGTAGACATCTGTGTAAGCGTATGGTAAGCAAACTTAAACAATGGTGGACATCGTGGCATCTAGAAGGTCGTACAGTTTAGAGTACCACAGTTTGAATGCTCTTGCTGCTCATTCAAAACTTGGGCAAAGCTCCACAGAGTGTGTTGCCTTAGAACTGGCATTCCATCGTTTTGAGCAAATAAAACACCTCCTGAAATGTGAAATGCTAACAAATAGCGAAGTGATATTCAGTATACATAGTAATCATATATATCCACATCTATGTGCAGGGTATATAACTAAACGTGACTACAGCTCAACTGTTGGTATTTCTACACAGACAGGTGCAAAGCACACCTTTAGAGACCCGGTGACAGTGGTAGGCTACTAAACAAGGCACACCTTTAGAGACCCGGTGACAGTGGTAGGCTACTAAACAAAGCACACCTTTAGAGACCCAGCATCAGTGGTAGGCTACTAAACAAAGCACACCTTTAGAGACCCAGCGACAGTGGTAGGCTACTAAACAAAGCACACCTTTAGGGACCCAATGACAGTGGTAGGCTACTAAACAAGGTACACCTTTAGAGACCCAGTGACAGTGGTAGGCTACTAAACAAAGCACACCTTTAGAGACCCAGCGTCAGTGGTAGGCTACTAAACAAAGCACACCTTTAGAGACCCAGCATCAGTGGTAGGCTACTAAACAAAGCACACCTTTAGAGACCCAGTGACAGTGGTAGGCTACTAAACAAAGCACACCTTTAGAGACCCAGTGACAGTGGTAGGCTACTAAACAAAGCACACCTTTAGAGACCCAGCATCAGTGGTAGGCTACTAAACAAAGCACACCTTTAGAGACCCAGTGACAGTGGTAGGCTACTAAACAAAGCACACCTTTAGAGACCCAGCATCAGTGGTAGGCTACTAAACAAAGCACACCTTTAGAGACCCAGCATCAGTGGTAGGCTACTAAACAAAGCACACCTTTAGAGACCCAGCATCAGTGGTAGGCTACTAAACAAAGCACACCTTTAGAGACCCAGCATCAGTGGTAGGCTACTAAACAAAGCACACCTTTAGAGACCCAGTGACAGTGGTAGGCTACTAAACAAAGCACACCTTTAGGGACCCAGTGACAGTGGTAGGCTACTAAGCAAAGCACACCTTTAGAGACCCAGTGACAGTGGTAGGCTACTAAACACTTTGGTATTGCATATTAAACAAGTTGTATACATGTAGTAATTTCTAGCATATTAAACAAGTTGTATACATGTAGTAATTTCTAGCATATTAAACAAGTTGTATACATGTAGTAATTTCTAACACACATATATATATATTAATAAATTCTCCTTTGTTTCTAGGGTGATGCCCCACCATCACCCATCGACACAGGTGGCGCCACAAGTTCCACAGCTGATCGGAAGCTGGAGTTTCAGAAGAAGATCCGAGAGAGTAACTTGGCGATCCAGAATGCGGACTTCCACTGCGCCATACAGCTGTATACAGAGGCCATGACCCTTGACCCCGGCAACCACATCCTCCACAGCAACCGGTCAGCTGCGTACATGAAGACGAGTCAATATGAGAAAGCACTCCAGGATGCTCAGGAGGCTCGGAGACTGCAGCCCAAGTGGCCCAAGGTATGTGCTTCATGTCCAACGACACGAAAATCTTTGTTAGATCAATTAATCCAGGTGGTCTGTAGTTGTGGGTTTTAATTTTAATTGTTTTCATATCAGTGTAGGGTTGACCCTACACTGTTTCCCTGACCTCCAAAATTACCATTATTGCCAGGTGCTCACTACAGCAGGTTTAACTTTAAATTATGCATAACATCATTTTATATTATACATTTTTCTCATAGTATAAAATTAGATTGCACACATATAGTCACTGTAACTAGAGCTCTTGCGTATAGTTCTACAGTCAGTCTGCTAGCATGTGTATCAGAAATAGTGTATCATATAGCTGTGTCAATTAATGAATGACATTGGAATATCGTCACCATGCACTGTGCAGCAAAGATTGCCAAACAACTTTGTAACAAGATTAATAATACATTTGGCTGTCAGCATTTGTTCAACTTCTATAGAACTAACAGGTTTCAATAGGGCTATCTTCAAGCAGTATACCTGTTTGGGCATGCATAATAAAACATTTATTTTCATAGTATTTTCATGTTATCAGATTATTGATATGATATATACTACTGAAGGTGTGGATTCTGGGTGCCAAACGTTACACAGAATATATTGTGCTGTTTAAATTATAGCTTACAATACATTGACAATGTGCTGTGAACATGTGGTGTTCTAAGAAAGGATTGAAGAGAAGGAAGATTAAAGTTGAAGTGGCACTCACGGTAGAAATATGGAAGTTGTCAAGTGTTGACAGAACTATCTACATTGCCTAGTTCGACTGTCTGGGAAATGACATATTACACACACTGTGTACTTGTACAGAACAAGGTGGCTGAGAACCCAAGTCAAGTACGTACTCAGCAGATCACACTTCAAGATGCTGGTATAAACATCAGTGTATAAATAGTGTAACGTTCAAGATCTGTTGGTGTTTGTGATAGTTGTGATATCTGTCAAAGAATGGTGGTAAGTTATTGTAAAGACATGCATAATTCATACAGTTATGTATTGTTGATATGAGCTGTTGTTCCAACATTTTGAGTATTTATTTTCCAAATCTATTGTTTCTGTACTGTTTGTTGTCATACATATATTGCAACACACATATTTTGAACACATTCCATTCAAATCTTCCAGTTTATATTATTTATATTTATAGTCAACCATCAATTGTGATGCACAAATAGCTTCTCTCATTTTGAGTTTAATAGAACATCTCTTACGAGTTCTGTATATCTGCTGATTGCAAGTTTGGCTGCTACTATTGAAGTCAATAAATGTCAACTTGAGATGCACCAGGAACAACTAGACTATCTCAACAACCATTCCCACTGCAATTAGTGTGATTAACTGGCCTCATTAACAGAGACCATGAATGTGGTCAGTGCCTCTTGTAGCTGTTGAAGTTAGACTGACAGATGGCTCTATTAAATGTCTGGTAATATTGGTAAGCATTCTGTTCAATTAAGCCACTGGCCATTTATTATTTATGGTGATGTGGTAGTTACAGCTTTTGTTGGATGAACAGACCATAAAGATGCCAATGAAGTCTAATTATCCTGCATATTCTGTTTAGATTCCTAATACACCTATTAATGTATACTTGTTTTTGAAATTTAGGTGATTCAAAGCAGTTGATATATGAAGAAGTGGGTAGAGCCGTTGTCACAGGACAAATCAGGCAACTTACTGTAGTTGTTATTGTCTCGGTTCGCTGAACTGTATAAACGTGTACATGAATCTTCCACACAGAAACACTGTTTGCTTTGTACAGAAGATGTTTGATGGGTGTGTGATGGGTGTGTGTGTGTGTGTGTGGTAGGTATGGACAGAAACATTTGTATGCCACCCTCCTGTGTCCTGAGCCCAGTGGTCAGGTCATCTGTTGTTCCATGGTTTACAACCTTTCCTCTGTCCTGAGCCCAGTGGTCAAGTAGTCTGTTGTTCCATGGTTTGCAACCTTTCCTCTGTACTGAGCCCAGTGGTCAAGTAGTCTGTTGTTCCACGGTTGACAACCTTTCCTCTGTCCTGAGCCCAGTGGTCAAGTAGTCTGTTGTTTCACGGTTTACAACCTTTCCTCTGTCCTGAGCTCAGTGGTCAAGTAGTCTGTTGTTCCACGGTTTACAACCTTTCCTCTGTCCTGAGCCCAGTGGTCAAGTAGTCTGTTGTTCCACGGGTTACAACCTTTCCTCTGTTCTGAGCCCAGTGGTCAAGTAGTCTGTTGTTTCATGGTTTACAACCTTTCCTCTGTCCTGAGCCCAGTGGTCAAGTAGTCTGTTGTTCCACGGTTGACAGCCTTTCCTCTGTCCTGAGCCCAGTGGTCAAGTAGTCTGTTGTTCCACGGTTTACAGCCTCTCCTCTGTCCTGAGCCCAGTGGTCAAGTAGTCTGTTGTTCCACGGTTTACAACCTCTCCTCTGTCCTGAGCCCAGTGGTCAAGTAGTCTGTTGTTCCACGGTTTACAACCTCTCCTCTGTCCTGAGCCCAGTGGTCAAGTAGTCTGTTGTTCCACGGTTTACAACCTCTCCTCTGTCCTGAGCCCAGTGGTCAAGTAGTCTGTTGTTCCACGGTTTACAACCTCTCCTCTGTCCTGAGCCCAGTGGTCAAGTAGTCTGTTGTTCCACGGTTTACAACCTCTCCTCTCTCCTGAGCCCAGTGGTCAAGTAGTCTGTTGTTCCACGGTTTACAACCTTTCCTCTGTCCTGAGCCCAGTGGTCAAGTAGTCTGTTGTTCCACGGTTTACAACCTTTCCTCTGTCCTGAGCCCAGTGGTCAAGTAGTCTGTTGTTCCACGGTTTACAACCTTTCCTCTGTCCTGAGCCCAGTGGTCAAGTAGTCTGTTGTTCCATGGTTTACAACCTTTCCTCCGTCCTGAGCCCAGTGGTCAAGTAGTCTGTTGTTCCATGGTTTACAACCTTTCCTCTGTCCTGAGCGCAGTGGTCAAGTAGTCTGTTGTTCCATGGTTTACAACCTTTCCCTCTCATGTTCTTTCCACTGTTTCTTTAAGTTTCCCAGTTTTCCCTGTTTCCTTCTTGTCTGGAAGTGTAATTTTTATTAATATCCAAGAGTACTTTTATCCATGCATTTACCTCTCAGAAATTTACCTGATCTGTGGATAAGGAGATGTATGTGCCCTCAGAGCTCCTTAGCTCTTAGAGAGGTAAATGTATGTCCAATAGATCTTTAGCTGTTAAACAACGAAATGGTCCAAGACATGTAATTATGGACTATGACCGAGGTCTGCCCGTATGGCTAACTGTGTAGTGCTAAACCTAGCATTAATGGTCAAGTGGTCAACAGCATTCTATTGTCACATTCATTACTTATTTGTCTTGTAATGATAAACTTTTACAAACCCTTCATAGCGTGTCATATTCCCACGCGGCTTTACAAACTCGACCACTGTACCTGGGTCAGTCTATCATTTCTTACCGAGATTGTATACACTTGCAGTAAACGTTGGTTCACTAATGCATTCATTTGGAAGTGCAAATGACTACAAAAGGTAATAATTATATATGATAATAAATACACACATAGTGGCTGGGTTATCTGGTGTATTATAACTGCACCATTTTCAACCACTCAATATGTCAGATACGTCTAGTTATGGTCATGGGAAAATGTGCTGTGTTTTGGACTAATTTTGCCATTTTGACCCTTCCACTGTATGGGAAGTTAGCATAGGCAAGTGTTTGTTATAAACGTCTATAGTTGGTGGACTCATTAAATGTGACTGTTATCTTTGGTTTAGTCAGTTTCTGTGATTGTGTAATCAAATTTTTATTCTCTTTTATCATTTCATCAAAGCAGATCAATAGAACTCTGGCCACTTGCAGTGTGTTTTCTACAAAAGGTACAATTGTTCTAATGGTCAGTTCATTTCCATCAACAGTTGCTAATGACCCTACAACTGCATCAGAAGATTAATAACAGTCCTTCTGGTAATAGCCCAGTTTATTGAATAAATAAGTCACTATTCTTATTATATACATTTTACTTCATATCATATTATGAATACTTGTGATCTTATCATTACTTATTAAATTTTTTATGATAAATTGGAAGATAATGTTTATTTTGCAGAATGAATCATGCAACTTATCTGAGGTGTAGTACACAGTGTGCACAAATAAGTTCAAATCAGTCATTTAAATGTAAAATACCCTAAATATGATAACTGATGATGGAAATTTCTTTATTTGCAGAAGACCTAATAGTAACTGTAAAAATGAACTGTGTTTGCAGGTTTTTATTCTGTCAAACTGGCATTAGTACAGAACTTGAGAAAGTTGTTTATGTCACAGAGTGGTGTCAACGAGTGTCAACTAGTGTTGACAGAGGTGTGCTGTGTACCTCCTTGAAACAGGGGTGTTGCCTTTTATGTGCAAAGTCTGTGATATGTGTTCACCTATTGCCATAACCTTTAATAGAATGTCCATGATGTCATTTAACAAAGTTAATAGGTTTCTAAAGTTTAAAACATCCTTGTTATGTGCTGACTGCTGATTGAACCATGTTGACACACTCTTGCAAATGTTGACATTTCACAACTTTCACACCAGCCATCACTAGCTATCACCAGCCATCACCAGCCATCATTAGCTATCACCAGCCATCACCAGCCATCACCAGCCATCACTAGCTATCACCAGCCATCACCAGCCATCACCGGCTATCACCGGCCATCACCAGCCATCACCAGCCATCACTAGCCATCACCAGCTATCACCAGCCATCACCAGCCATCACCAACTATCACCAGCCATCACCAGCCGTCACCAGCTATCACCAGCCATCACCAGCCATCACTAGCCATCACCAGCTATCACCAGCCATCACCAGCCATCACCAGCTATCACCAGCTATCACCAGCCATCACCAGCCATCACTAGCCATCACCAGCCATCACCAGCCATCACCAGCCATCACCAGCCATCACTAGCCATCACCAGCCATCACCAGCCATCACTAGCCATCCAACCTTGTTGGTCTTCCTCTTCTGCTACAGCCATCTTCTGTTTTCTGTGTCAATCTCTCATCACTCATCCTTGGTATCTGTCCCACCCACCACAGGCTGCTCCCTGTTACCTTTGTACTCAAGTCTTATTACAATCTCTTCTCATAATTCCACCAGTCTCCTTCTGTCATCTTGTTTTGCTCTGCGTGTTCTCAGCAGCGAGTTGTTCTCTGTTCCCTGTAGCTTCTTCCCCTGGCTCTTGCAAAATCCAAGCTGATACCAAATAGGCTTGTAATACTTTCCCCTTTAGCTGTTTCTACAACATTCTACCCCACATCATACCTTCTACCCTCTTCCATACTGCTGTTGTGAGATAAAATTTTCACCCCATAAATCCTCAACTCCGGGTGAATATTTCATATGGAATTTTCGTGCCCGAGTGAGAATTTTATAATAGAATATTCACGTCCTCTGTGAAATTTTCACACCCTTCAAATTCATGACCTAATTGTTTTTTATTAATTAATAATCTTAATCTTATTTTTATCTGATATACAGATAGCTATATCTATAGACCTTTCAAACATGTAGACATATAAAACATAATAATCCGATGACAATAAACAGTGTTCACAAGTCAGCAGTAATGCTGTTTTTGAAATTGGTGAATATTTTATACCATGTCAGATAAAATGTTCACCCCCACCAAATCCTCACCCCCGGGTGATGTTTTATATGAAATAAACAACCCAGGTGAGGATTTTTAATCATAGCAATTTAATTAGCACTATCATTTAGATCTTTCAACACAAGGATTGACAAAATTAATGATTTTGTAAAATAAAGGTGGGGAGAATATTTCATAGAGGAGGTGATAATCTCATAGCGAAATCTTCACCCCAGGGTGAATATTTCCTACTTGCGACATCCTCTGTACCTCTTGGGTACTTCACTCTTCCTCCTAATACACGCTTACTGATTATTTAACACATAAAATATCTCGCAACTATATAAAGTTTTTTTTAAAATTATTTCAGTCTCTGTTTGTCTTTCTTGACAATGTTCTTCCAAGTACACACTTATAGAATATTTAAAATATGTCTCAACTTTATAAAGTTATTGTTACAAATTATTTCTGTACCTGTTTTGTTACACTTGACAATTTTGGTGGGATTTGAATAAAGGGAACACGAGACCTGCAGTTCTTACAAGATCTCATCTGCTTTGAGTTGCAACCAGGCAGTTGTTGAATGCCTCATATGTAGTTTGTCTGTAGGCCATGTGAAGTATTGTGATGTTGTGAATCCACAGGTCACGGTACAGCGGATGGACCATGACCACATGGAATGATATGTTGAATGTGGTCACTGGATGGTTGAGTTGGCCTAGAGGCAGGTCTTGGGCGGTCACTGCTGGTCAGTGTCTGGAGTTGTTTGTGAAATAACCGTCTTAAAGTAGGTCCATTTCTGTGACCAAGAGTGACTAATGGATGGGTAGTTAGTCATTATTGTGTTAACTAGTGGTTAGCTAGTGGTTAACTTATTTGTTTTGTAATCGGGTGGTTAATTAATAGTTAAGGTATTTGTATTACATGATTAGCTCCTAATTGATGGTATGTCCTGTGGTCTGGTGGCTAGCTAGTGGTTACAGTTTTGTCCTATAGTCAGGTGGCTAGCTAGTGGTTACAGTTTTGTCCTGTAGTCAGGTGGCTAGCTAGTGGTTACAGTTTTGTCCTGTAGTCAGGTGGCTAGCTAGTGGTTACAGTTTTGTCCTGTGGTCTGGTGGCTAGGGTACATTGGAGTCATTGACAGTGATCTTACACAGATATTCTTCTGACTTTGGTACATTGGAGTCACTGACAGTGATCTTACACAGATCTTCTTCAGACTTTGGTACATTGGTGTCATTGACAGTGATCTTACACAGATCTTCTTCAGACTTTGGTACATTGGAGTCATCGACAGTGATCTTACACAGATCTTTGACTTGGGTACATTGGAATCGTTGACAGTGATCTTACACCATCATTGACTTTGTTCATGTGACTTGGGTACATTTGAGTCATTGACAGTGATCTTACACATATCTTCTTCAGACTTTGGTACATTTGAGTCATTGACAGTGATCTTACACAAATCTTCTTCTGACTTTGGTACATTTGAGTCATTGACAGTGATCTTACACAAATCTTCTTCTGACTTTGGTACATTGGAGTCATTGACAGTGATCTTGCACAAATCTTCTTCTGACTTGGGTACATTGGAGTCATTGACAGTGATCTTACACATATCTTCTTCTGACTTGGGTACATTGGAGTCATTGACAGTGATCTTGCACAAATCTTCTTCTGACTTTGGTACATTGGAGTCACGGACAGTGATCTTACACATATCTTCTTCTGACTTGGGTATATTGGAGTCATTGACAGTGATCTTGCACAAATCTTCTTCTGACTTGGGTACATTGGAGTCATTGACAGTTATCTTGCACATATCTTCTTCTGACTTTGGTACATTGGAGTCACTGACAGTGATCTTGCACACATCTTCTTCTGACTTTGGTACATTGGAGTCATTGACAGTGATCTTGCACAAATCTTCTTCTGACTTGGGTACATTGGAGTCACTGACAGTGATCTTACACAGATCTTCTTCTGACTTTGGTACATTGGAGTCATTGACAGTGATCTTGCACAAATCTTCTTCTGGCTTGGGTACATTGGAGTCATTGACAGTGATCTTATACATATCTTCTTCTGGCTTGGGTATATTGGAGTCATTGACAGTGATCGTACACAGATCCTCTTCTGATTTGGGTACATTCAGATGTCATTCTGCCAGCATTACATTTCTTTGTCCAGTATTATCAAAGACATTTTGTGGCAAGTTTCCCAACTTTCTGGTAAATCTGGCTTTACTTTATGGCATCCTCTTTCTTGTGGCTATTGAGTGAAGACATTCCATAAAACTGTTGAATGAAGAAAAAAGGAACTACATTGATCTTTAACAAAGAAAATAACTTGGCTGTCATGCATGACTAGATTCAGTGGCATCTTTTTTTATTATATTGCATTACAGCACTACTGGTGTTGTGTAATTCCATTCAGGTTATTCTTTTGTGCAATAGAATGTGTTCAACAGAGTTTATGAGACAGAGTGTAGCAGTGAAATAATTGGTGTGCGGCCATGCATGACACAGACAGTGGGTTAGCACAGACTGCCTGTGATATACAGAAGAACAAAGGACCTGGCTGGAGGGTACAAGAAATATAAAATATCTGCTTTTAGGCAACTGTCATGAATGTGCTGTTAATGACTGTGCGAATGTATACCACGGCAAGATGTATACCACGGCAAGATGTGTACCACGGCAAGATGTGTACCACGGCAAGATGTGTACCACGGCAAGATGTGTACCACGGCAAGATGTGTACCACGGCAAGATGTACACCACGGCAAGATGTGTACCACGGCAAGATGTGTACCACGGCAAGATGTGTACCACGGCAAGATGACACAGCAACCTATGGACACTCAGTGGTTTCACAGATTGAGAAGCCAAATGGATTAAGCTTTTGGTTTCCATAACATTTAAGTATCAGATTCGGATCATCCATCAACATTTTATTTAGATATATTTTAATTGTTAGATAGTGACTATTAAAAGATATTCTAGGGTCATGGTTGACTTGGCGTGCATGCATGCATGCATGTAATTGGCTAGTGTATTACATGGGCTATGCCTTTTCATTTCTGCTTGTTAAGCTATGAAGGTACAAATAGGATGACTGATTGTACTTATGTAAAACGGAAGAATAGATCTACATAAACTAGTCCTGCTGTTGTTTTGTTGTGTTTAGACCAGATGTGTACCTGTTCCAGTGCAGGTTTCAACAATGCTGGAGATGTGTACCTGTTACAGTGCAGGTTTCAACAATGCTGGATATGTGTACCTGTTCCAGTGCAGGTTTTAACAATGCTGGAGATGTGTACCTGTTCCAGTACAGGTTTCAACAATGCTGGAGATGTGTACCTGTTCCAGTGCAGGTTTTAACAATGCTGGAGATGTGTACCTGTTCCAGTGCAGGTTTCAACAATGCTGGAGATGTGTACCTGTTCCAGTGCAGGTTTCAACAATGTTGGAGATGTGTACCTGTTCCAGTGCAGGTTTCAACAATGCTTTCATATTCATCACATCAGGAAATATTCAAATGTTAGATCAACAGATTGTTTGCAGTGTGATTTCTGTTAAATAACAGTGCATTTTTTTAATGGTGCTTTTATTTGTTAAGCCGGCCGTAACAGTGTCATGCTGGCAGATAACACTTCACCACATTTCCTGTGTGCAATTACTGTGAAATGTTTTCTCTTTTGAGAGGTTTCAGTGTTGATTTAAAATCATAGTAATTGGTAGAGACATCCTGGTAATTATACAATTGATCAAATTGTTGTCTAAATCCCCACTTTACGAAATGTACCAATTGTAATTCCTAAGGAAGCTTGGTGCATTGCCATAATATAGCTCGATCCCTCATAGCTACATATTTGTGCATAATTCTCTGGGGCGTCTTATCCTCCTGTGTGTACACAACAAGCTATGTACCTGTGTCTTGTCCTCCTGTGTGTACACAACAAGCTATGTACCTGTGTCTTGTCCTCCTGTGTGTACACAACAAGCTATGTACATGTGTCTTGTCCTCCTGTGTGTACACAACAAGCTATGTACCTGTGTCTTGTCCTCCCGTGTGTACACAACAAGCTATGTACCTGTGTCTTGTCCTCCTGTGTGTACACAACAAGCTATGTACCTGTGTCTTGTCCTCCTGTATGTACACAACAAGCTATGTACCTGTGTCTTGTCCTCCTGTGTGTACACTACAAGCTATGTACCTGTGTCTTGTCCTCCTGTATGTACACAACAAGCTATGTACCTGTGTCTTGTCCTCCTGTGTGTACACAACAAGCTATGTACCTGTGTCTTGTCCTCCTGTATGTACACAACAAGCTATGTACCTGTGTTTTGTCCTCCTGTGTGTACACAACAAGCTATGTACCTGTGTCTTGTCCTCCTGTGTGTACACAACAAGCTATGTACCTGTGTCTTGTCCTCCTGTGTGTACACAACAAACTATGTACCTGCATCTTGTCCTCCTGTGTGTACACAACAAGCCATGTACCTGTGTTTTGTCCTCCTGTATGTACACAACAAGCTATGTACCTGTGTTTTGTCCTCCTGTGTGTACACAACAAACTATGTACCTGTGTTTTGTCCTCCTGTGTGTACACAACAAGCTATGTACCTGTGTTTTGTCCTCCTGTATGTACACAACAAGCTATGTACCTGTGTCTTGTCCTCCTGTATGTACACAACAAGCTATGTACCTGTGTCTTGTCCTCCTGTGTGTACACAACAAACTATGTACCTGCATCTTGTCCTCCTGTGTGTACACAACAAGCCATGTACCTGTGTTTTGTCCTCCTGTATGTACACAACAAGCCATGTACCTGTGTCTTGTCCTCCTGTGTGTACACAACAAGCTATGTACCTGTGTCTTGTCCTCCTGTGTGTACACAACAAACTATGTACCTGTGTCTTGTCCTCCTGTGTGTACACAACAAGCCATGTACCTGTGTTTTGTCCTCCTGTGTGTACACAACAAGCTATGTACCTGTGTCTTGTCCTCCTGTGTGTACACAACAAGCTATGTACCTGTGTTTTGTCCTCCTGTGTGTACACAACAAGCTATGTACCTGTGTCTTGTCCTCCTGTGTGTACACAACAAACTATGTACCTGCATCTTGTCCTCCTGTGTGTACACAACAAGCCATGTACCTGTGTTTTGTCCTCCTGTGTGTACACAACAAGCTATGTACCTGTGTTTTGTCCTCCTGTGTGTACACAACAAACTATGTACCTGCATCTTGTCCTCCTGTGTGTACACAACAAGCTATGTACCTGTGTTTTGTCCTCCTGTGTGTACACAACAAGCTATGTACCTGTGTATTGTCCTCCTGTATGTACACAACAAGTTATGTACCTGTGTTTGTCACAAGATGTCATTTGATGTCTTATCAACATCAATAGGCAGGTGTAAGGTGGGACACTACCACTTTGATAACAATATTTATTCTTTGGTTATGCAGTAGCAGCAGACTGTGTGGAATTAGAGGGCCTTGCTGTGGTGTACTGGTTGTTGTATTGTCTTTAAAGGTGGCTTCAGTTTGTCAGTGGCTCGGCGGTGTCTTTCATCATTCCGTCCCTGTCATTATTATTCATTAAATAGAATGAAGCAAAGTCATGAGAAGAAGACATATGTAGTTACTTGCTAAGCTGTAGTTGACATCCATACTGTAGCTGTTAGTTGGAGTAGGGTGCGACATGGAATAGGGTGCATAGTTACCCTTGTGGGATTACTGACAAGAATGAAGACAACTAGCCAGGGAGAGGGGCATGCTTTTGTGGTAGGAACACACTGTTTATGTTGTCCTTTCTTGTGTTGTTCTGCATATATTGCACTTTGTACTGATGTATGTCTTGTACTTTGCCCACGTGTATGTGTTGCTGTTGTTGAAGTTCTCCTCTTTGTGCTGAAGTCTGGGGTGAGGCTAGGCTGGTATTGGACTCTTGATAAGCCAATGGCTTCCTTGTCCACTTGCCTTTGGCTTGGATGGCAATTTTGTTAGATATTGTTAAATTGATACTTGTTTTCCTTCTCCTAAGTATGTCAACAAGTGTAACTAGCTATGTTATTGTAGTCCTACTGAATATGAATGTAAGTTTTGGTAGAGGAAATGTGGATGTCTAAATATTTTTTTTGTGGGCAGTTTGACACTGTTTTGTACAATACACTAATTGTGTTTTCTGCCATGTATTGACTTTATGTGATCTACTGAAACATAAATGTTTATGTACAGAAGTAAGACATTTATTGTTTTTGTTATTTTTGAGTGACTTTAAGAAGTACTCTATTTTCTTAAATCAGCAACATAAGTGTTCTGATCCTTGTCACTCAATCAACCCTGTACAACTACTAGTATAATGGGATTAATCCACATGGGGGCAGCACAAGTTATGCTCCTGTAGGCAGTTAGTGCTTGATTGTCCAGCAGGTGTCACCACTATTCACCAGTTTACATTGTGTTGAGGTAAAGGACTTCGTTTGTTCATTGCAGACTATTATGAGTTGAGTTGGTTGATTTCAGAGTATTTCTCATCATTGTTTTCTTTATCAATATGAAGATGTTAGGAAGTGTACAATATTTACACTCTGATTAATGATTTAATTTATCAGAAGCAAGGAAATTATATATTTTATGATATTAAATGGTAAGATTTAATTATCAATGGTTGGTAAACTTGGTAGATGTAACTAACATGATTTTCATATTAAGGTGAATGTGTATTAATTATGTGCTTCATGTGTATATTTTATTATATTGTCTGAATATTTCATTGAGTTAGAGAATATGATATATATTACATTGTAGTGTGTCTATGGTTAGTGGTCTAAAAAGTGGGTATCTCTGAGACTACACATCAACGTAATAGAACATTATAAATCCCAGCTGCTACTTTTTTATAGATACCTCCCACCCCCCGGGCAGTTATACAACTCATCATTAAACAAAAGCAAAATATTTTCTTGGCAAATATGTATAACCAGTATTGACATTTACGTTGACTGAATGCCTGACATTGCTAACATTTCCTGCCTAGACTAACTTCTGGCTGTAGACCTATCTGGAAAGGTGTCATTAACTCATAAGTATTCATGATGAGTGGTCGTCACTCTGGTCAGTCAGTGGCTACTCCTAGCTGTTGACAGTGATTGCAGCTTGCTTGGACAGTGTCATGGGCATATGTCATTATCAGTTAAAATTAACAACACCTTTGTACAAGTTTGGTAAGGACTCGTTGACCGTATGTTATCATTGGATGTTAACTTACAGTCAACAAGTACTTACTAATATGATTGTAACTTGATCACTTCAGTGCATGAAAACTACATCCACTTAATAATAATGTATGTAAGTGTTTGCTTGAATGTGTGCATGGGTCTATGCATGTACATATGAAATTATGAATATGCATATGCGTACACACACGCGCACACATGCATGCACGCACGCACACACATTACATGCATCCATGTATACATACAAATATATACATACACATGTATACATACACATGTATACATACACATGTATAAATACTCATGTATACATACACATGTATACATACACATGTATACATACACATGTATAAATACACATGTATACATACACATCTATAAATACACATGTATACATACACATGTATACTTACACATGTATACATACACATGTATACATACACATGTATACATACACATGTATACATACACATGTATAAATACACATGTATACATACACATGTATACATACACATGTATACATACACATGTATACATACACATGTATAAATACACATGTATACATACACATGTATACATACACATGTATAAATACACATGTATACATACACATGTATAAATACACATGTATACATACACATGTATACATACACATGTATACATACACATGTATAAATACACATGTATAAATAGACATGTATACATACACATGTATACATACACATGTATACATACACATGCTCTAGCATTAGTTATTATTTATTCTACATTTGTTAACTTGTCTGTCTATTCCATGTATTCACCAAGTAGAGTAGTATTATCATTGTCTCATTGTGTCTGTAACCCAAAGCCCACTCCCCCTACCCCCCTGGGGGTAAACTAACTGAATAGAATGAGTCATCATAAAGTCTGCTGTGTCGTAACTTTGATCATAAGTTAAGTCTTCAATAGAATACTTGTCTGATATCAGCTCTAGCTGGATAACAATCAGTTGCCTTACATGTAAACATCTATGTTGTAAGGGACTGTCTCAGCACATCTGTTTATTATTTAGTGTTTACTGTATGGACTGCGGGTGGGTGGTCCCTTCATAATTTTATACATCGTCAGTGATAATGCACCTAGATATGTAGGTATGAATATAGGATCCACATATAGGGATTCTTGTTGTGTTGAAAACCAGATGTAATGAATGACATACATTGGCATAAGTTTCATTGAAAAAATTATATTCTTGGTAGTGGGAAAACCAACTAATATATCTGTGGGATATTCCCACTCTCTAAAAACCTGTCCTACACCCTTGTCCTACATCCCTGTCCTACATCCCTGTCCTACACCCCTGTCCTACACCCCTGTCCTAGACCCCTGTCCCTGTCCTTGATGTATTTGTAGAGGGAGGTCCACAACTTTTATAAAAGCTTTAAAAGGTAGAACATGTTGAGTTGACTGTTTCAGACATACCTAGGTGGGGAAATATTGGTTACAATTGTTTTACTTATCAGTCATGTTTCCAAATATAATACATGTGCCATTCCTTAGGTTACAGTGACATTTCAAACAGCTGTGGGTGTTCAAAAGACTGTTGTATTATTTACAAGTCAATCACAGCATGAGGCGTGCCAAAGTCTCTTTTTACAACTAACAATAATGATCGTGCAATCACAAGCAGCTGCTAGTTTTTCTACAAAATGGTTGACTTTGAGGAAATTGGTAGTTGCTAAATGTAATTATGGTAGTTGGCTGTAGAACAGAAATTGCTGCATTTTTCTCTGTTGTAAAAGTTTTACCATTTGTGACAAAACATGAGCAGGTGACGTGTTAGGGAATAAACACACAAACAATTGATGCAGTACCTCCATATACTGTTGATCACAACTAATTGGGATTGTGTGGGTGGTGATTGTGTGGGTGGTGATTGTGTAGGTGGTGATTGTGTGGGTGGTGATTGTGTGGGTGGTGATTGTGTGGGTGGGGATTGTGTGGGTGGTGATTGTGTGGGTGGTGATTGTGTGGGTGGGGATTGTGTGGGTGGTGATTGTGTGGGTGGGGATTGTGTGGGTGGGGATTGTGTGGGTGGGGATTGTGTGGGTGGGGATTGTGTGGGTGGTGATTGTGTGGGTGGTGATTGTGTGGGTGGGGATTGTGTGGGTGGGGATTGTGTGGGTGGGGATTGTGTGGGTGGTGATTGTGTGGGTGGTGTTTTGGGATAACCCATTCTTTTCTGTATATTATTTGGCTGTTTGAGTAATATTTCTCATAAACAATCATCAAATCCACATCGCCTTTAATTTTATTATTTTATATGGCCTTGTATGATATGTGGATGTTATGGCAGCAATTTGAGAGGTCACCAGAATATGTGACTGTGGCTTGTGATTAATGGTCGACAGTCTCGGAGCTAGTTTTATTGCATTAGTAGAAGGAACTATTTCATTCTTGGTCGTTCTCTGATCTGTGTTGTTAATCAGAAGACCTGATGGTCTTACACAGGGAGACATGTTTATGACTCAAGTACTGACATATTGGCACCAAGTTTAGTGAGTAACAAGACATAAAATGGTGAAATTACATGGCAAGATGTTAGGGCATTGTGCAGGATTCATGGCTGATATTGTGCAGCATTCGTGCTGTGGATATAAATGCTGAATGTAATGCAGGCAATAACAATCTGTTGTTTATGGAATGAAATTGTAAGTAGAAATAAGTAAAAGTGCATAAGGAAGTATTATATTACGTCATATCATATGTAATACATAACTTTTATACAATATATATATATATATATATATATATATATATATATATATATATATATGCTTGTTAACACTATATATATATATATATATATTATAATTATTATATATATATATAAATATATATATATATATATATACATATATTATTATTATTATTATAAATATTATATATACATGTAGTGTTAACAAGCGTACAAACCGTGAAACAACAGACAACTTGACCACTCAGCTCAGGACAGAGGAGGGTGGCGTACAACTGTTTCTGTCCATACCCATCACACAAACACCCATCACACACACACGCCCATCATACACACACCCATCACACACACACACACACCCATCATACACATACCCATCATACACACACCCATCATACACACACCCATCTCACACACACCCATCACACACACACCCATCATACACATACCCATCATACACACACCCATCACACACACACACACACCCATCATACAGACACCCATCACACACACTCACCCATCATACGCACACCCATCATACACACACCCATCATACACACACCCATCATACACACACACACACCCATCACACACACACCCATCATACACACACACACACCCATCACACACACACCCATCATACACACACCCATCACATACACACCCATCATACACACACCCATCATACACACACCCATCACACACACCCCCATCATATGCACACCCATCATACACACACCCATCATACACACACCCATCACACACACACCCATCATACACACACCCATCACACACACACCCATCATATGCATGCACACATTGATGAAGGTGAGTGAGTGAGTGATAGTCACTTGAGTGATAAAGAATTTCACCTGTCTTGGTATCTCACCTGTCTCCGTATCTCATCTGTCTCCGTATCTCACCTGTCTTCGTATATCACCTGTCTCTATATCTCACCTGTTTCTGAATCTCACCTGTCCTGATTCTCACATATCTCTGTATCTCACCTGCCTCTGTATCTCACCTGTCTCTGATTCTCACCTGTCTCGGTATCTCACCTGTCTCCGTATATCACCTGTCTCTGTATCTCACCTGTCTCTGATTCTCACCTGTCTATATCTCACCTGTCTCCATATATCACCTGTCTCTGATTCTCACCTGTGTCTGATTCTTACCTGTCTTTGTATCTTACCTGTCCCCATATGGCTAGAGACAGGTGAATCATGGTCATCCCCAGAAAAACACCTCAGTGAGTCATTGTCCAGATGACATGTCCAGACAGTGTCCAAGAGTAAGTTTGTCTCTATTTACCTGTGTGTGATATCTGCTTTCTACATAGGTCATTGTCACTATTGTTAGAGTAACAATGACAGTTTACTACGAAAGTGGATTCTGTTTGCTTTCTTTAGTTTCTGTGGATATATGTAATGAACTGAGACAATATATGAACTGAGGTAAGGTGAAGGTGTATTTGTTTAATCTGATAGTGTGAGACATTCCAACTGTCATAATTATTTATTGTTGACCAAAGCTGTATAAAGACATTGAAACAGCCAAGCTACGTATTCTCTGCGTCATCCACAGAACGGGTCATTTCAGACACTATTGGATGACGATAAGTAAATATTAATGTGTAATCCACCCCCTTAATTTAATATAATATATATAATTTTAAGTTAAATATACATAATTATTTTTTTTTCTTAAGACGTGTTGCCTATCAAAATGTTTTTATATATTCAGCTGTGCCACTTTTGATATGGACATGTTATCCCACAATGACCCCCCTCCATACATATTGCGTAATATTATTCTACTTTATACAGCTACAACTCCTAATGGTGTGCTTCTGCTTGTGAGGCTTGCAAGGATTGTGTCCCCCACACCCCCTCACACACACACCCTACACATATTATGTGTTGTGTCTTGGTAGCTGGGGTAGTTTATATTTAACCGCCACCTTGTAATTTAGTTAGAATTATTGCAGAAGTTGATGTGATATTTACTGCTATTTTGAAGACTACAACGACGTTGCTATGAAGTAAACTAGCCCTGTAGGCTGGTCACATAAGTGTCATAGCTGTGTGGCTGTTGCTCCATCCAGAGTGAATTGAGTTAATAGCATTAAGCACCCCACTGCTCCTCCAGGGGTAACACAAATTAGTGCAGTCCATCAAAGGACAGAGGAAACAATCTATCTAATTTGCCCCACCTTCAGGGGGTAATTCCAGGGTCACTGAGAGGGCCCCTATCATCCCATTAAGGAGTCTGACTCCCCTCCCCTGGCTGGGCATGTTTACCTGTGATCACCAGGTATTGATGAGCCAACAACAGTTCTCATTAGTTGTACTACCTGTCATACTTGTGGCTTTCTAGGTGACATATCTGTTTACATCTGTTGAGGAGGCTGGACTCAGGCTTGTGTGGTGTGGCACAGACCTTGTGACATATTACCTGTTGGTTGTGTGGTGTGGCACAGACCTTGTGACATATTACCTGTTGGTTGTGTTGACATTACTCTCAGTGGTTTAGAGGAGTTGTGTCTGTACAAATTTAAAATGACAATTTTAACTTTAAATGAGCATATCCATATATTGAATAATTCACCTGTTAAAGTACTGTTAGTTTGTATGTACCTTGGGTATATCTTTTGTTTGGAGTATTTGCTACAGTTTAGTGGGATTATTTAGTGATAGGAACACATAAAAGTGTGTGTTTTACTGTAAATGTGTGTTTTACTGTAAGCAGATACAGAACCACTCTATCATTTCTCTCCTTCTCTTTATAATTATATAATTTGTTCTTTTTGCACATGCATTGGCCTGACATTGTGATACTAATAATACTCTTTATTTGCTCTACATTTACTCTGTCGTTGTACAAGGTATTGTTGGATTTTTTCATAGTATAGTTGGAGTTTTTAGATAGCTTTATGTCAGGTGTAGAGTTACAGGATCAGCAATAGTAACACGGATAGTCAACATGTTCCAAGACATTAAGATATACACAACATGCAGTACACACTGGTGGCATTTAGTCAGTTACTGATGGTATTTTTATTGACAACTTCATTAATTAAAAGTCCCTTGCTTTGCTCTTTATACTGAAGTGTGAACAGCCAGAGTTGAAGTTACAGGTACAACAGTTCCTGGGGTGTGACCAGGCATTAATTGACTGGTAGCTCCCAGGAGTTAGATTAGCCCAACAAAGAATTAAGTAGCTGCAGCCTGGTGCTGTGATCACTCATGCGTGACCAACAGAGGCCACCCTGGCCATTGATCTAGAGGACTGTAGTGGTGGCTGTGAGTGGAGGAACTACCACTGTGGTGTTGCCAGTGCTGACTGCAGTACATGTTTGGTGGGCAGTCAGGCAGGTGGTGACTGCAGTAGTGTCTCAGTGCAGTAGAGTGCTACACCTGGATTTGTACTATTGTATGATCATGTTGTAGTCATGGAGTAAAACACTCACTGATCCTGCTCATCCGAGGATTATCACACATCGAGAGCTGCCCTGGGATTGACTGGCTTTGTGGTCGACAGACTTTGCTTACACTGAGGAAATCTGTCTTCACATCGCAAGTGTAATGATCGGCATGGAGTATGCCTTGTGGTCATCACACAACTTTCTCGTGTACTTCAATACGTCTAAACAAAATACACTGGATTACAATGGACATGTCATTCCGGCCCAATCATTTTACTTGCATCTTCAGCCATGTGGACATTAGTGATTACATTGGCCTGCACTGATAGATGGTTACATTGGCCTGCACTGATGGATGGTTACATTGGCCTGCACTGATGGATGGTTACATTGGCCTGCACTGATGGATGGTTACATTGGCCTGCACTGATGGATGGTTACATTGGCCTGCGCTGATAGACTTCACCTGCAGTGGTTCTACCTCTCATCAGAGTGTGGATACTCAGTGTTTAGCTAGACACATGTGGTGATGATACGCCACTTCCTCTGATACAGCAACTGTTGCAGCCATCTTTCAGATGGTTGATTTGATCACTTGCAGGCTGAGTTAGATGTCACTGATGTGTCTTGCCTGTCATGTACACCACGAGACACATGTACGGATATTGGATCAAGCACATTTACCTTTATGACCCGGATCATTGGTTGTAGCTCAGGAAGAAATGTATTAACTCTGTGGAATGATAAGACGACAGAGGTATCAGTGATGTTTATGGTCCGGTGTTTATGGTCCGGAGGCTGGTGTGTTTAGAAAGTCCAGTCTTGGTGGTTGTTTAGACATCATGATGAAATGGTCTTTCTCCAGCAAGATTAACACTGGCGGCCACTCTAAGAAGGTAAGAGATTGACTACTGCTGGGTGAGAGGCAGAGTGTTACATGGGTGTGAGGTAGGGTGTTACATGGGTGTGAGGTAGGGTGTTACATGGGTGTGAGGTAGGGTGTTACATGGGTGTGAGGTAGGGTGTTACATGGGTGTGAGGTAGGGTGTTACATGGGTGAGAGGCAGAGTGTTACATGGGTGTGAGGTAGGGTGTTACATGGGTGTGAGGTAGGGTGTTACATGGGTGTGAGGTAGGGTGTTACATGGGTGTGATGTAGGGTGTTACATGGGTAAGAGGTAGAGTGTTACATGGGTGTGATGTAGGGTGTTACATGGGTGTGAGGTAGGGTGTTACATGGGTAAGAGGTAGAGTGTTACATGGGTGTGATGTAGGGTGTTACATGGGTGAGAGGTAGAGTGTTACATGGGTGTGAGGTAGGGTGTTACATGGGTGAGAGGTAGAGTGTTACATGGGTGTGAGGTAGAGTGTTACATGGGTGTGAGGTAGGGTGTTACATGGGTAAGAGGTAGAGTGTTACATGGGTGTGAGGTAAAGTGTTACATGGGTGTGAGGTAGAGTGTTACATGGGTGTGAGGTAGGGTGTTACATGGGTAAGAGGTAGAGTGTTACATGGGTAAGGGGTAGAGGGTTACATGGGTTGGGGGTAGGGTGTTATATGGGTGAGGGGTAGAGTTACATGGGTGAGGGGTAGTGTTACATGGGTGAGGAATCAAGAGTGCTGGGTTTGTGCGAATGAGCGAGCGAGTGACAGAAGAATGGACAGACAACATACAGATACATGGCCATGGTGGCGCAGTGGTTAGAACATCAGACACTCAATCGAGAGAACCCATTTCCAAATATTCTTGCTGCCTTTTTGAAGCTTTAGCAATTTTGTTCACTTCACATTGCCTCAGTGCACTGGAGTAATGAGTGCCTGGCTGTGTACAGAGGTGTATGTGCACTGGAGTAATGAGTGCCTGGCTGTGTACAGAGGTGTATGTGCACTGGAGTAATGAGTGCCTGGCTGTGTACAGAGGTGTATGTGCACTGGAGTAATGAGTGCCTGGCTGTGTACAGAGGTGTATGTGAACAAATAGTCTTTATGCAACAATTGCAGTGAGGCTGAATGTTTCCCAGAGAAGGCAAGTTGTCGTAGGAAGGAACAAGTTGGCGTAGGAAGGAACAAGTTGGCGTAGGGGTGACATGTAAGGTCTGCCAGGGGTGAAGTGTAAGGGAACAGGTCTGCCAGGGGTGATGTGTAAAGGAACAAGTCTGCCAGGGGGTGAAGTGTAAATAACAGGTCTGCCAGGGGATGAAGTGTAAAGGAACAGGTCTGCCTTTCCAGGTAGAAAAAGATTGAGATAAGAATTATATCAGTACACACTGTGGTCACACATGAGTGAATTCCATAGATTACATCTGTTTAAGTAGTAAGGTGAATAATCTTTTAAACTATTACGCAGCAACAAATAACAACCAGGTATGTGTGTGTTTGTATGTGTGTGTCTGTGTGTGTGTTTGTGTGTGTGTGTGTGTGTTTGTATGTGTGTGCGTACATGCATGTGTGCATGCCTTTGGTACTTTGCGTCTCATTCAGCGAGTCAGACCTTCCATTCAGTGAGCCCATATGATATCACCTGCCCCTGAAGTGAATACAGGGATCTGTAGGTGGGAACAGCAGGAGACCCATAAATGTAGAGGACAAACCTTAGTTTATGGGGTTTGAAACAAGCACTGCAGCCTGAATCACTGCAGCCACTATTCTTGTACCTGGCCCAACACAGTCCCATTGTAAAGGTCTGGTTTATAGCTGAGGGTATATTAGGCAGCTGCAGGAGGAAGTTAGCTGTCTGTATTATGTGCTTCTCTTAATTTCTGATCAGGTTCTTAAATGAACATTTGAGCCATGTTTGTGGTGTTTGAACATACTAGACATACTTACACTACAGAGAGGGTCCTAGAGGGATGGGACTGTGAAAGAGAGGGCCTAAGAGGTATGTGACTGTAGAAGAGAGGGTCCAAGAGGTATGGGACTGTGAAAGAAAGGGCCCAAGAGGTATGGGACTGTGGAAGAGAGGGCCCAAGATGTATGGGACTGTGGAAGATAGGGCCCAAGAGGGATGGGACTGTGGAAGAGAGGGCCCAAGAGGTATGGGACTGTGGGAGAGAGGGCCCAAGAGGCATGGGACTGTGGAAGAGAGGGCCCAAGAGGTATGGGACTGTGGAAGAGAGGGCCCAAGAGGTATGGGACTGTGGAAGAGAGGGCCCAAGAGGTATGGGACTGTGGAAGAGAGGGCCCAAGAGGTATGGGACTGTGGAAGAGAGGGCCCAAGAGGTATGGGACTGTGGGAGAGAGGGCCCAAGAGGTATGGGACTGTGGGAGAGAGGGCCCAAGAGGGATGGGACTGTGGAAGAGAGGGCCCAAGAGGGATGGGACTGTGGAAGAGAGGGCCCAAGAGGTATGGGACTGTGGAAGAGAGGGCCCAAGAGATATGGGACTGTTGGAGAGAGGGCCCAAGAGGTATGGGACTGTGGGAGAGAGGGCCCAAGAGGTATGGGACTGTGGAAGAGAGGGTCCAAGAGGGATGGGACTGTGGAAGAGAGGGCCCAAGAGGTATGGGACTATGGAAGAGAGGGCCCAAGAGGTATGAGACTGTGGGAGAGAGGGCCCAAGAGGGATGGGACTGTGGGAGAGAGGGCCCAAGAGGGATGGGACTGTGGAAGAGAGGGCCCAAGAGGTATGGGACTGTGGAAGAGAGGGCCCAAGAGGGATGGGACTGTGGGAGAGAGGGCCCAAGAGGTATGGGACTGTGGGAGAGAGGGCCCAAGAGGTATGGGACTGTGGAAGAGAGGGCCCAAGAGGTATGGGACTGTGGAAGAGAGGGTCCTAGAGGTATGGGACTGTGGAAGAGAGGGCCCAAGAGGTATGTGACTGTGGAAGAGAGGGTCCTAGAGGTATGGGGCTGTGGAAGAGAGGGCCCAAGAGGTATGGGACTGTGGGAGTGAGGGCCCAAGAGGGATGGGAATGTGGGAGTGAGGCCCAAGAGGGATGGGACTGAATTTTAAATGTTCACTTATAAAACCCTTGTTTCCAATATGTCAGGTGTGATGGGGGAGACCAAAAATAGAAAGTTCGCTCTCTGTGGAAGATTATGCTGTTCTTTCAGAGAACCTTCCATTCATGATGCGACTTGCTACCCAGGGTCATTAATCATCTGAGGGTATTATTATGGAACAGCGTTCAGCTTGTGAGTGTCATCTTGTCACATCGCATTTGTCCCTTCGTTAAACTCGCCAGCCAGCATGCAAAAATTTACCCCGTCAGTGGCGGTTAACATCTGTGCTCTAGCCCCTCCCATGTTCCCGCTGGGTACAGGGTTATTGTAATGAGATTTACCTGTCCACAATGTATGTGTGTTCGGTGGAACGGCTCCTCTTCTGCCCTTCAATTGGCACAGGGAAATTGGTGTAGTCACGCCAAGAGTTCTCCCAGTAGGGTGAGTGTTAATTGCTGAGTACATAGTTGTATTTGTCTTGATCGCATGCCATATTTTCGTTGACGGAAAGTGAAAGAAAAAGCAACAAAGTCGAACCTGTGTTGCCTGTTTGTGTTAGGATGAAGGCGATGTTCTTTTCCATGCAGAACTAATCACCAACGGTTCTGTATAATTGGTGGCTCAACCCAAATGGACAGACTCTCTGTGTAGGACGACAACAACAGGAGGTCATCAGTTCGTGCTACCCAAGGAAACAGAACAGTGGCTGTTCATGTCGTGCTATATCAAAGACAAGGAAGTTGTTAAGATTTGTGATTTTATTTTTTTGGTTTCTTATTTCTATGAAGCCACCTGCAGTGTCAATATGCGTTGGCTACAACAAAACAGAACACACTCTCCAGACCTATGCGAGGACAGAAGGCCTTGACACTCTCCAGACCTATGCGAGGACAGAAGGCCTTGACACTCTTCAATGGTCTCCACAGTAGAAGCAATAACAGCTTTTACTTGGATTATATTTGTAAGTGTTTGGAAGGAATTCCATTGACTGTTTGTACGGACCTTACCTGTGTGTTCCAACCCAAACAGAGAGGATGTGATAGAACTGTTCAAGATTATAAGGTATTAGGCAGTACTACAGATCTATATCTTCCAACCGTTTTTCCAGTCTCCAAAATAAATAAAAATAGCTTTTTTACTTACCAACTTAGTCCGGAGGCATTAGGGCCAGAGTCCTTTCAAGAGGCATAAATGACCCTGCCTAGTTGTGTGTCATGTCCATTAAATCCATTCTGTGTCAACTGTCTGTGTGCCAAGGAAAACATTACCAGAAGCAGTTGAGAGGTGCTCATGTACGCCAGCAGGACAGAGAAATAGTTTGTCTGTCTGTCACTTGCTATGCAGAGAAATGACATTTTATTTGTATTGTATTTGTATTTTATTTGTATTGTATTGCTTTCAAAAGGTAGCCTACTTCAGTATTACCCTAATTCTAGCATCAAATTTCTTTCAACAAGTCTTGGATGAACTTGACAGAACTAAACTGAAATTCATTGAATTCTAATGAAAAAGCAGGAAGTCTACCAAGGAATGTTTTTATACTTCAGCTGCATTGCAACAATCTATTGTCTTTATGCCTGAGGCTTATAAATTGTTATATAACTTAATTGGAAAGTTATTAAGTTTAAGTAATTTATCGTCCAAGCCTAAATTATTTATAAAATATATTATTTTATGACCACTTAAAACTATTATTCTCCATTGGCTCACATGATTGATGCACAGTTTGAAGAAGGCATATTAAAAAATACTGGTTTGCTGATTTTTTATGTATAATGTTTATAATGAAATAGCAATCTCAACCAAAATTCGTCCAGCTATTTTTGAATTTTTTTAGAGAAACTCACAAGTTCTGCACCAGACCAAGACAAGTGGTATAAACAATGTCCCACTGCCATTATCTTTCCAGTAGGTTGACCCCCAGAAGAAGGCGAGATATGGGCAAACTGAACTCTGTCACAGCTGTGGAGCAGCATTTGTGTACTGGTTGAGCAGTGAGGTTCTCTTGTTAGATTATGCTGCCGTCATTTCACATTAAAATTATTAATGTAGTTGAAACATGCACAAGTCATTCAGTCGATGCTGGTGACACGTCCCAGGTGCCACATTACTGCATGCGTGTCAGAAATGTCTTCCACTTCATGTCATTGAGACTAAAACTGTGACAGAAATGAGGAATGTGGCCTGTACTGTGTTCATTTACACTCGGCAGATTTCTATTACTAAAAAGTCTTTTCAAAACTGTTTTTTGTCTACCAACCCCACATGGGTTTAAGCATTTCCATACAGTCGACCACGAGCATGACACATCTACTCACAAACATGCGCATGTGTGTGTGTTTGCATACATGGTTAATTATGTGTGCTGGGTATTTGTGCCCACACCACACATACAGGAACCCTTGTGCACACGCTGTCTTGTTAGCAAAGTAGTCTCTTCTTCACAAAACATGAAGGCTATTTAAATTGTGGTATCATATTTGCTCTTAATATGACTACATAATATTATGTGCCTGTGATATAACATCATATGTTGCTGTACATACTTGTACTCACACCCGTATCATCTCAGGTTCTGATGCCCCCATTATTTCTGATGTGATCTACTACATATGCACTTAAAACATCAGTGTTCTCAATAAAGATTTCATATGCTTTCTCTTTGTAATATGATCTACAGTCTTCTTTAAAGATCTTTATCTCAATAAGGCTCTTATGCGCTTCACAATTTGTAGTAACATGCGTGGGTTTCTTAGAAAACACCCTAATGTCAAGGAAGTTAATTATTTCTTTCTTGTAATATGATCTATAAGAGTTCTTTAAAAGGCTTTAAGTCCTTTCTACATGCAACATCTGAAGAAGGTTTTTCAATAGTATGATTTAATCCCAACTGGTGTTATTGTGGCAACATCCTGGGAATGGAAACTAGTCATGCGGAACGATGTTGTCCATCGTGATTCACTAATGCGGAACACACCCAGGGAAACACCTTAATGCTATCGTATTACATCCAGTGGTCAGAAATGGTCAACAAATGTGTCAATATCTCAACAGGTATATAGAAGTGTCAGGTCTGGACTGTGTCATCGCTGATACCAGGTGTCGCTAGTGCATGCCGAACATATTTGAGAGATGTTTCGCCATACAAGTGATTTGTAGGGTGTGGCTGGGCTTCCTTCATTGAGCTGGGCTGCTGCATTCATTAACTTCTCCTGCATGTCTTGTGGCTTTTGATGCACTCACTACGCCGACACATTCAAATGTTGCATAACTGTTGGTTTACTTGCTTTCTGTAGTGACTATGGTGTCTTTTTTAAGAGCGACAGGGACAAGTATTAAGTCAGCCTGGCAGTATTGTAGCACCAGTAATAGTACTACTATTAATAATAATAACTGTCATTGACATCCGTCTGTCTCAAAATATAATGGAGCTCATGACTCTACTCAGTAGCATATTACCTCCTCCCCCGATCTTAAGGAAGAAGTCAATGCCTTGATGCCTTGCATCAATGCCCGCCTCCAGGGAGGAGAGACAGCTGCTCAGCCTAGGAAGAAGTCAATGCCTTGATGCCTTGTGTCAATGCCCACCTCCAGGGAGGAGAGAAAGCTGCTCAGCCAAGGAAGAAGTCAATGCCTTGATGCCTTGTGTCAATGCCCACCTCCAGGGTGGAGAGACAGCTGCTCAGCCAAGGAAGAAATCAATGCCTTGATGCCTTGTGTCAATGCCCACCTCCAGGGTGGAGAGACAGCTGATCAGCCAAAGAAGAGGCATATATAGAAACAATAATAACTATTGTTTATTCACGATAACCTTATGAAAAGTGCAGTATATTTTTCTGTTAAAAATACCAGAAACATAGCTGAGCCAAAAATGTAATAATTTTTTTAGTTGTATTGCATTATTAATTCATATATGCAAGTGAGGTATAAAGATGACTGAAATGTCCTTGACCATAGTGCCAGAAGACATGTTGTAATGAAGCAAAAGACCTTGGAGTTAAATGGAATGGAACACCTAGTTGTTGCATGCCTAGATCAAATGACTTGAACATGATTTGAATTACAAAATGATATGTAGCATTCAGTATTATAATTATATGTCAGACCATTTTGACTACAGATAGCTTCAGTGCATTTAGCCGTGCACAGTAAAATTATACATAAATTTATAAACATAAGAAAAAACTGTTTGCTCAGCAAAGAAATTATCTCCAAATCTAGAGGCGGTTCGTAAAATTAAAACAAAACTGCAGATTTATATGTATCCTGGCATTCATGGAACAAACTATATAAATTATGATGTTCCTGCCTAAAGTGAATTTGTTCAGTATGTTTAATTGTTACTAGAAACTTACACATTCTTTGTTTGGCTTTAAACAATTGAACCAAACTATTATAACATTGCCATATGTCAATGTGACAGGTGAAAGTTGCTATGGACAAAGAAATGTTGCCATTTTCAATTTGTATGGCTGTCAACAAGAGACAGGAAGTGAACTGACATTGATCATGGGGGTGTGACCTTTTAACTTGGGGTCATCACATATGTGAAAGCCTGATGCATTGTCACGACCTCATTTATTGGCTGCCTCACAAAGACAGGGTTGTAGTGGGTAATCAAAGTGGTGTAGTTTATATCAGTTGATACTGATTAGATGGGTGGTGATCTGATGGGTGGAGGCAGAGCTGGTCTCGAGATAACAAAATGAATATAGTCTGCATCAGATGCACAGGTTGCCCTTAATGTCTGCTATCAAGATCAGGCCAGAGATTGTTACAGGAACATCTGAAGACAGCTGACATTAATCAATTTGTTTTTTAGCTTTGTTGTAAGCTTTCATGTGCAGCAGGTTGTTGGACTACCCGAGTGAATCAATTTTTTTGGCCATCTTTAAATGTCATTTGTATTAAGTGACACCTGTGTGCAGCATTATGAACATCAATAATGATTTTGTGAAATACCATTTGTTGATGATCATATGATAACCATAATGATGATCATATGATCATCATAATGATGATCACAACACATGCGTAAATAAAATAAATTATGGATCATTATGTGCAACGCATGAAGTAAATGTAAATCTAAGGTAAACATTATAAACAAAATGTCATCTGTATTCAACAATTGTCATACACACTTGTGTGACACTAAAATAGTTTTTACATGTATTATTGAAGGAAATGAGAGGAGTGAAGAATGTGGTGGGGTGAAGAATGTAGTGGGGTGAAGAATGTGGTGGGGTGAAGAATGTGGTGGGGTGAAGAATGTAGTGGGGTGAAGAATGTGGTGGGGTGAAGAATGTGGTGGGGTGAAGAATGTGGTGGGGTGAAGAATGTAGTGGGGTGAAGAATGTAGTGGGCTGAAGAAAGTAGTGGGGTAGCAATAGAAGGAAGTTGTGTAAGATTGGATTAATTACAGTCAGGTTTGTAATGAGTCAGTTGATAATTAAAAGACAACCCTAGTATACAAGTCTAGTATTAGAATGAAGTTAACAAATGCTTGTTATTAAGTAGTAGTTTAGTAATTAACTACAATGGACACATGATCAAAGTATGTCAGTAACCCACAGAGAATCCCTTGCCTTTGATGATTGGTTGCAGTTGAGGGATTTAATTAATGGGGCTGTGTGTGGAGCTTACAGGGAATGAAGGTATAATATCCCTTGGTGCCTCCATCCTGTGGAAAATGGAAATCAGGTAATCTAGTAAGAACAAATGCAGTGCAGGTAATTTTAGAACCAACATTTAGTGAGAAATAATTAGGTCAGGCGTTTGTTAGCAATGCTAGGAGCTTATAGCCAAAGTCGTGGTTTAATTTAGATTCACCACTATTACTGACCATCCATTTACTAAATATCTACACCCTGATATATCTTGCTATGAGAAAATAGCAAGCATTAATAATATTTTTTTTTAACAGTATTACATTTATTGCCATTAATTGACTGTCTGACGTGGAAGCCTTGTTGACAATTACACTGCAGGAAGTATAGACTCCTATACTCACCTGTACAAAGAGATATTGAGTCCTGACAATACAGAACCCTAAGGCCCTTAACGTTAACAACCCTGCTAAGTTGGTACCAACTTACATGCTGATATATGTAGTAAGATTGAACAAGATTGTCATGTAAAGCAACAAGTCCACATGCCATGTGTCATACAGGGTTTTAGTTTTACTTATATGCACTCACCCCTGCAATGTACCCCTCCTGTGCCTCTATATGTAGCCCTATGTGTTCCCCTCCTTTCTACCCCTGCCATATAAGGTGCTTTACAAGGAATGTGTGATCAGTCAAAGCAGAGATATAGACACAGCTGAAAGCAGCTACAATTAATCATTACATCCTGGTGTTTCGTCATTGAAGGTTTTGGTAGCCATATACCTGGCTTTCTCTGTTTCCCTCTGATGTCACCCTCAGTTACTGCCGCTCATCTAACTGTTGTTATATCATACCTGTTGCTTGCCTGCATGCATCCACTCATAGATCCATCCACTCATAGATCCATCCACTCATAGATCCATCCTCTCATAGATCCATCCACTCATAGATCCATCTACTCATAGATCCATCCGCTCATAGATTCATCTACTCATAGATCCATCCGTTCATAGATCCATCCACTCATAGATCCATTTATTCATAGATCCATCTGCTCATAGATCAATCTACTCATAGGTCCATCCACTTTTAGATCCATCCACTCATAGATCCATCCACAACTTAAACTTAAACTGTGCCCTACATTTGTGTGTAACACACCAGGAAGTCTAACTGAGGCATGATCCCTAGTGTTGTCAAAACTGATATTTGCTGCACATCTGGAGTAGGATGTCATGGATCTTGCAGCCAGCTGATTTTTTCACCTCTACTGGAAAGCTTTGGCTACTTTAGGGGTGATTATATACTTTCAGTTACACCATAGAAATGATGATTTTGTAATTTTTATTTGCCATAAAGAATGATCTATTTGGAGAACTTCAAGAAGAGCTACACCAGGTGTGAGGTACATGGCCAACACCCCATGAGATGTCAAGGTGGGGTCTTACTTGATGACACCCTGGCTTCTGCATGGCAGTCTTGCCGTGTAGAGTAACTTGCTGAAACCAATCTTGTCTCCCCTCAGGGCACATAGGTTTGAATAAGAGGGTAATCACAAGTTGTGTGGACATGTGAGAGGTGGACTGATGGAGTTAAACACAGCAGGGTCTCACAGCCTCTATACCTCGCCCCTGTCACGCTAAAAGCTACACATTTTTTATCATTACTAGCACAGTGTATCTTGACAGAGAATCAGGCCTCATTTTCTGCTTACCTTGGCAATGGAATTCTCATCAAATAGCTTTTAAACGGCTGACATGCTTGCATTGTCAAATAAGGCGTCATCTGTAGAAAGTGCTGTCGTATTTTTACCACGTTGGGAGTTGGTATGTGTAAGATATGCCTCTAGACAGCCCGGTATTGTGTTGAGTGGCATATTTATTGTATCTGTGGGGTATTTGTTGTATCTGTGGGGTATTTGTTGTATCTGTGGCATATTTATTGTATCTGTGGGGTATTTGCTGTATCTGTGGGGTATTTGTTGTATCTGTGGGGTATTTCCCCAGGTTACAGCGATTATGTGTATTTCTCAGGAAAAAGTAGATTCACTATGAATGGAGCCGCGTAGCAAGTACAGTTTAATGAGAGAGGAAATGTAAGGATGTAGTGTGATAATAAAACATAATAATATAGGCAGACATGGAATACACATGTTAAGTAATGTCTAGAAACTTGTTGTAATTGATGTTGGGATCGTAGTTATAAACACACGAATGAGGGGTCAATACTGCCTAACTTGTAAGACCAATCATACATCAGGATTTGTTCCTTACTGTCATAGTACACATACTGTAGATTTTGATCAGGATAATTGTCATAATTAAGATAAGCTTCATTAATATAGATTTTCTTTTAAACACAACTACTAAAGATACGCTCCATTGAGAATTCCTTTTTCTGTCAACAGTCACTGGACATCCATTATCTAGTTATTATTTATTGAACATACATTATCTAGTTATTATTTATTGGACATACATTATCTAGTTATTATTTATTGGACATGCATTATCTGTTTACATGAGGGTTTCTCTGATAATGATTGCTGAGCACATATATTTAGCCATCCATAACTGTCACAAGACCAGGTGATAGCCGAGGGTTGAGTGAGTGATGGCATATCTATGGGAGATAAGCTCAAGTGAGACAATTACAATCATTGCTTCATTTCCCAGTCTTTGTCATATTATCTCTGTTACATGACCCCGAATGACCTTTATAGGGTCAGTAAGTCTGGGAATGTTTCTGCCAACTCTGGTGGTGAATAGCAGCACCTGCTGAAATAACAGTGTTTGATGCCCGGTGTGTGAGAGTAACCGTACATTTATGTAGTTCTGTTAACATGTTGCCTAAGTGTATTTTTTGCTACATTTGTTGTGATGTCATTTATAGCATGTTACTTTCCCGTTTCAAACAGATGAAGTGTACAGACACGATCGTTTTACTTAGCTAAAAATGACAGCATTTTTTTACTAGACAATTTTCTCATGCTAATGGAGAATGTGTGAAAAACGTTGACAAGGAACAAAACTAGTTCTCGATGTCGTTCTTACACTGACTTGAGTAACTTACATAGTAAGTTAAATGTGAAAGTAAAAACAGATTTAATTCTATAAACCAATTCATTTTCCTTAGTTGATCATATTAGACTTATCATCTACAGTAGAAGATAATTAAACGATCAGGAAAATAGTACTGTATGGCACATAATGAGCTTTGAAAAAGTGATAATTGAAAGAAAAATCAAAGCCAGAGGCACTGAACAGTTGACACAAATATGACCTGGCCTCAGGTTTACTTGCTTGGACACATTAACTGGTTGCACTGCATGCCACAGTGATCAATCTCAGATTTACTTGCTTGGACACATTAACTGGTTGCACTGCATGCCACAGTGATCAATCTCAGATTTACTTGCTTGGACACATTAACTGGTTGCACTGCATGCCACAGTGATCAATCTCAGATTTACCCGAAATGTTTTTACAAATATTTACATATTTTGTGACAACAATTTATCAGTTCTTGTCATTGACAGGCATTTCTAAAACTGAATTATACAGTTCTAAAGACCCACACTGCAGGACCATTAGACAGTTCTAAAGACCCACACTGCAGGACCATTAGACAGCGAATGGTATGTGTTGTTACATATCTATCGCCTGTTGGCAAACTAACTCTGATGTATCAGTGTGTCACGTTATAGTATGTTTTCCTGCATAATAAAAGCTCACTCACTGTGCTGTGTCTGAGTTTATTCATGCTCGGGGCCATGTGAAGCCCGGCCCGATGCCATGTGTAGCCCAGCCCAGGTGTGAAATAACAGTGCTCTTGCATTCATTCATTGTCGCAGTTCTGACACGGTCACTGTCGATTAGTGAATGAGCCAACATAGCGTCGATGTACATATGTCAAGTATGTCAACACCCAATTTACAATTCCTTGACAAATTTGCAGTCAGTTTGGTGACAACGTGCACTTATGTTCTTCTGACCGGATGGTCTTTTGTTGGGTTCTGCAATAAAGTAATTGTGTCCAGTCTGTGAGGGCAGCACATTGAAACCACGACCACATGGGCTAGGGTGCTAGACTGACACATCAAGGGTTTGGGACTCTAGACTCTATGGCATGTAGGTTATGGAGTGTTAGGTAGTGACATATCCTAAGAAGTGTTTGGAGCCCTGAATTCTATGAGAAAAACCTTACACTACAACATGAAGGGTTTGTGGCCCTAAACTATGGCATGAAGGATTTGAAGCAGTAAACACCTTTGTGTGAATAAATTGGGTCCTTAGACTGTGACATGAAGTGTTTGGAAGCCTAGACTCTGTGGCATGATGGATTTGAAGCAAATAAACACTTTTCTGTGAAAGAAGTGGGTGGATAAAGTGACATGAAGGTGATGAAGCCCTAGTCTCTGTGACATGAATGTCTTGGGAGCCACTGACATGAATACGTTACATGGAATCAAGGGACTGGGGCCTAGACAACGTGACTTGGGTTTGTAGCCCCAGACTCTGTGACATGAATAGACCCGTATTGACATGACTTGAATGGAGCCATATGAGGGCATTCATGTCACGGAATGAAGAGACTGGACTCAAGACTTTGTGACATGTTCCACAATTGTATCAAGTAGAGCAATGACTGTCATCAACTGACATCTGTCCTGTCTGAATCAAAGACGAGGCAGGTTGTCATCTCTCTATTTTCCCAACTCTTGCTAAATGACACACTACCCTCCCCAGTTGGCCATCTTGGGTTGAGGTCTAGGGTTAGGGCAGTGACCCTTCCACCACACCTGTAGGGAGGACAGTGGAGGGGGCGACAGAGTCCACCCCTTCTTCCCCCTTAAGAAAGCAGGGTGCTCAAGTTGCTCCACCAGGGTAACAGTATATGGGTAGACATCTAAGGATCATTCATCAGCTACTGTTTAGCTCTATGTAGCAGCAGGGGTAGGGTAATAACAGAGGGGGGTAACTCAAATGCAGGGCATTCAGGAGCCTTCTTACATCAACGGTCAATTATTACTTCACCCCTTGTCTGATGAGGGGACACAGGTGGGGTTTGATGAGGGCCAGGTGTGACGTTCTCCCAACCCTGCTGTCAGCGGAATGGGAGTCGTTGTGGTCAGAGAATAATTGGGACTCATCAGGGATAATTTTGTTTTATTATTGCAGTAATATTGTGACCAGTGGATTAGTTATTGATCTAGAGACATTGACAAAGTGTGACAAAGGTGTGTTATAATGTCACATGTATTCGTGGTCATTGCCTGTTAGCAGAGTCACTCCACTTGATATTTTTAGTCACCCCTAACAACTCTCTTACCCCACCATTGTTTGTTTCCAGGCATACTTCCGGGAGGGTGTGGCACTGCAATGTTTGGCACGAGAGACCGAGGCGATGGCCTCGTTTGCGGCGGGGTTGGCAGAGGACCCAAAAAGCCCCCAACTTCTGCATGGCTTGGTCGAGACAGCTCTTCACAGCTCCCTAAAAGGTAACTTTAAACTTCACTTTCTTCAAGTCTGTATATTTCCAGCAATAAATTAACTATATTATATTGAATGTTCGAAAAGAAATAAAAAAAATTCAATTCATTATTAAAGTTAAGATATGTAATAACATTTCATTTAAGAAATTAATAGGAAAATATGATTAAGAAATAACTAATTTTTATTTTGTGAACATTTCCAGATGAGTTTGTTCCGCTTCATGTACAACTTCAGCGCATGAAATTGGACCAAAGTCCATTTGTCATCATCTCTGTGATTGGCCAGTCACTGCTGGCCCGCTCCGAGTATGCTGCGGCCCTCGTTCTCCTCGAGTCTGCCCTGCGTATTGGCACATGTAGTCTCAAGTTGCGTGGCTCCGTGTTCTCGTCCCTAAGTAGCGCCCACTGGGGCGTCGGGAACATCGACAAGGCCATCGCCTGTATGCAGCAAGACCTTGCCATTGTCAAGTCTCTAGGTGATTTTAATAGATTTTTACATGAATTGTCCTGGTGAGAAATAGCTATGTGGTCTGGCATTTCTTCTACTTATTAATCATGTTTATTAATTTGTTTACAATTATTTTTTGTATGACATTTTGTAAAATGTAGACTACATTTGGTAACTGCAGAAAAATGTTGATAAATTTTGGGAAATAAAATTAAAAAAATTGTGATGCACATATCCAGGAAGCTGTTATGTACAAGATATGTACAGTGCCGTTCTGCAAAAATCAAATAATCATGAACTTTACCAACTTTGTAAAACAGCATAAAAGTATGTCTACACATGTTGTAAACAATCAAATAAATGTTAAATGTACTTTGGATTACATTAAAGATGCAGCATAAAATTATCTAAAAGAAATACAACAAAGTGTTGCATAAATGGCATTATGTGCTGTACATATCTGCTAATGAAAAGGAAAGTGCACGGTAAAATAACAGTTTAATTATTTTTAAACAAGATATTCTGTTCTTATGTGGAGCAAAAACAAATTTAATCAAGACAACACATTAGTAGATCGTGTCTGCACTTTTTAGATTATTTACTCTGTGTAACAGGGAGTTTGCAAACCCTGCAGCTTATAGATTCAAAAAACATCTATCACACAAACCACACCCAGACTACAACTGGGCTAAGTCGTAGAGACATTTGAAGGATGTTCTTGTTCCAAAGCTGGTAATGACCACTTTTAGCAGCTACTGGAATAAAACATCCGTACATAATTTTTTTGACAACAGCTGTTAGGTACGTGAAAACCCAGAGCCCAAAATAGTCGGAATTACCCAAGATCGTCTCGACAGTATTGCGTGTCATGTTGACGCACCAGTTGACACGACACTGACAACGACTTCCTTGTTGTCATAATCTGTCTCCATCGAGGCACGGCACTGTCCAAGAATGACGCATGTTTGTCGCAGAGATAGACATTTACCCGAACACACATGTAATAACGGGTATCATAAGACAGTGTTTTATTTAAAAGCCCCCGTAGGCTGTAGTTTTGATTCTGCTGGTCGATTTTATCTGTGTTTGTCTTTTTAATTGTAGTGAGAGTAAAGTGCTGGTTTGACCGTGTCTTTTCATGTCATGTGTGACATGTGACAGACGTCCAGTGTCTGTAGGTACGGGATGTGACACAGGTCTATTGTGTTAGTGAATGGACAAAGAATTGCATCAAAAACTTCTTATAATTGTCATCACAATATTAGAATTAGAGATAAATTCTGCTAGTACAAACTAACTCTAGTAACTGCAATAATCTTTGTACACATAGAAATTCTAATGATAGTTTTTGGGAATATAGTGCTCATCTACTTCATCAACTTGGGCATGCCCATCAACTTGGGCGTGCCCATCAACTTGATGGGCATGCCCATCAACTTGGGCGTGCCCATCAACTTGGTCCTTTCCATATTTTTATCTTGTTTCTCTCCACTTCTTCAGTTAAACTATTGTCTCAACGACAATCACTCATTACAACCATGGCTGTTTCTGTTGCCTAGGTGATGCGGAGGGAGAATGTCGTGCCCATGGCAACCTGGGAGCAGCCTACTTCTCCAAGGGCAGCTACCGTGAGGCGCTGCAGCACCATCGCAGCCAACTAGTGCTGACAATGCGACTGAAGGACCGTAAGGGTGCAGCCACCACCCTCAGCCACCTCGGCCATGTTTACACGGCGGTGGGTGACTACAGCAATGCCCTGTCCAGTCACAAGCAATGTGTGCTACTTCTGAAGCAGTCCAAGAATCGCCTGCTTGAGGAAGCGCGTGAGATCGGCAACGTTGGTGCCGTCTACCTGGCAATGGGTGACTTCAGCAGCGCCCTCGAGTGTCATAATGAGCACCTGAAACTGGCGAAGCGGCTCGGTAACAAAGTGGAGGAGGCTCGTGCATTCAGCAACATCGGCAGTGCATACCATTACCGGCGCGACTTTGAGAAGGCGATTGCGTTTCACAACCATGTGCTGAACATCGCACTTGAGCTGGATGATCGGACGTTGGAAGCACGTGCGTATGCCGGGCTTGGACATGCCAGTCGGTGTATGAGTGACTTGTCCCGGGCCAAGTACTACCACGAGAAACAGCTAGACAACTCCTTGGTGACACGTGACAAGGTGGCAGAGGGACGTTCCTGCTCCAACCTCGGCATTGTTTACCACCAGTTTGGTGACTTTGATGCAGCTCTGAAGCTACACAAGGCTCACCTGCGAATTGCCAAGGAGCTTGGTGACCGGGCAAGTCAGGGGCGTGCGTACGGTAACATCGGCAATGCATACAGCGCGCTGGGGCAGTATGAGCTTGCTGTGCGCTTCCACAAACAGGAACTGGAGATATCAATGGAGGTGAATGACAAACACTCAGAGTCGTCGACTCATGGGAATCTGGCAGTCGCGTACCAGTGGCTACAGAACTATGACAAGGCTCTACAGCACTATGCAACTCATCTACAAATGGCAAAGGAACTACATGACACGCCAAGCGAATCCCGTGCCCTTAATAATCTTGGTAACTTCCACAGTCTGCGGAAGCACTATGCACAGGCAATCCCATACTACGAGCAGTATCTTGTGCTGTCCCAAGAGCTGGGAGATGCTGAAGGTGAAGGGAAGGTCTGTCATAGACTCGGGTATGCTCACTACTGCATTGGCAGCTACAAGGAAGCAGTGCGCTATTACGAGCAGGACCTGACACTGGCAAGGGACGCTGACAATCAGGGCAGTATTGCTCGTGCGTACTGCAATCTTGGGCTGGCCCATAAAGCACTGGGTGACTTGAGACGAGCGCTTGACTGCCAGCGACAGTGTCTCGCTATTGCACGGCAAACTGATAACCTTATTGCCAAGTTTAACGCACTCGGGAACATCGGGGATGTTCTTGTGAAACTGGCGGAGGTGGACGAGGCTTTGGCAATGTTTAATGAGCAGGTATCCATGGCAAGGTCATCCGGAGAGCGCAGGTTAGAGGCGATTGCATATGCCAACCTTGGTGCCACCTACCGTCTTGTTGGCCAGCACGACAAGGCACTGGCCTTCCATACACGTGAACTGGCCATCTGTCAAGAGCGCGGTGACGTCAAGACTGAGTGTCGGGCACACGGTAACACTGGCAATGTTCACATGTCACTGGGTAACTATGGTGATGCATTGCGCTCATATAGTGCACAATTAGAGCGTGCTCGCGAACTTAAAGACTGCGCGATTGAAGCACATGCGTATGCCAACTTGGGCCTGACAAAGATGAACATGGGTCAATTCGAGGAGGCAATTGGATTCTTTGAGCAGCAACTGGCACTGTTCGAGCAGATGAGCGGGTCATTGTCAGACCGAGGCCGTGCGTTTGGTAATCTGGCAGACTGTTATGAGGCACTTAATGATTACGAGGAGGCAGTCAAGTGCTACGAGCGCCACCTAGCGATAGCGCAGAGCGGTGCTGACAAACTGGGTCAGATGAGGGCATACCGCGGCCTTGGCAACGCCCACCGAG
>BSQZ01000098.1:200000-312500 GCA_033239005.1 Lamellibrachia satsuma | reverse complement strand
ACCAACGACCGTGCTGCAGTCACACTGGCATTTAGCAGTCTCGGTACGTGTGCGTTCATGCTTGCATGCGTGATCATGCTTTCTAATAAGGACAGTACTGATTACTATATATTGGGACAAGTCTGTTCAAAATTACAAACATTATTGAAGAACTGCCCCATACATTAGTGAGAATGGCTGGAATGTTAGTGCATACATGCCAACTCTTCAAGTTTACCCTTAAATCGTATGTGGCATAGGACAGTTCCATCATTGGTTTGTAATGTTGCAGAAGGATTCTAGCTGACAAATCTGTCTGGTTGTAATTTATGTAATAAACATTTCATGACAACTACTCAATACTCTACACTGGACAATATGTACTGAAGAATTTCACCAACAAATATAAAAAATTTATGTGGACATTGGGTAATAAAAATAAAAAATCACTGTAGAAAGATTTCTCGTATAATCTTACCTGAGATCTGTGAATGTTAGTGTGTTGCCATGACATTGTAGGGCGCGTGAACCATGCCCTGGGTAACTATGAGAAGTCAGTGGAGTACCTGGAGCAAGGTCTACTCACGGCGGAGCAACTGGGTCATCAGGAAGATGAGGCTAAGATCCGGCAGCGCCTCGGTCTCGCTCTCTGGGGCCAGCACAATCTGGAGAAAGCCCGTGAACAGTTGTACCGTGCCACCGAACTCTTTGAGACAATCCGGCGAGATGCACCCTACAACAACGACTATAAGTTGTCTCTGTTTGACCTACAGACGGCATCCTACCAAGCACTGCAGGTGAGGGGGGTGTGTGTGTGTACATGTGTGTACATGGCTACTGTTTGACCTACAGACGCCATCCTACCAAGCACTGCAGGTGAGGGGGGATGTGTGTACATGTGTGTACATGGCTACTGTTTGACCTACAGATGGCATCCTACCAAGCACTGCAGGTGAGGGGGGTGTGTGTGTGTGTGTACATGTGTGTACATGGCTACTGTTTGACCTACAGACGGCATCCTACCAAGCACTTCAGGTGAGGGGGGGTGTGTGTACATGTGTGTACATGGCTACTGTTTGACCTACAGACGGCATCCTACCAAGCACTGCAGGTGAGGGGGGTGTGTGTGTGTGTACATGTGTGTACATGGCTACTGTTTGACCTACAGACGGCATCCTACCAAGCACTGCAGGTGAGGGGGGTGTGTGTGTGTGTACATGTGTGTACATGGCTACTGTTTGACCTACAGACGGCATCCTACCAAGCACTTCAGGTGAGGGGGGTGTGTGTACATGTGTGTACATGGCTACTGTTTGACCTACAGACGGCATCCTACCAAGCACTGCAGGTGAGGGGGGTGTGTGTGTGTGTGTACATGTGTGTACATGGCTACTGTTTGACCTACAGACGGCATCCTACCAAGCACTTCAGGTGAGGGGGGTGTGTGTGTGTGTACATGTGTGTACATGGCTACTGTTTGACCTACAGACGGCATCCTACCAAGCACTGCAGGTGAGGGGGGTGTGTGTGTGTGTACATGTGTGTACATGGCTACTGTTTGACCTACAGACGGCATCCTACCAAGCACTGCAGGTGAGGGGGGTGTGTGTGTGTGTACATGTGTGTACATGGCTACTGTTTGACCTACAGACGGCATCCTACCAAGCACTTCAGGTGAGGGGGGTGTGTGTGTGTGTACATGTGTGTACATGGCTACTGTTTGACCTACAGACGGCATCCTACCAAGCAGTGCAGGTGAGGGGGGTGTGTGTGTGTACATGTGTGTACATGGCTACTGTTTGACCTACAGACGGCATCCTACCAAGCACTGCAGGTGAGGGGGGTGTGTGTGTACATGTGTGTACATGGCTACTGTTTGACCTACAGACGGCATCCTACCAAGCACTGCAGGTGAGGGGGGTGTGTGTGTGTACATGTGTGCACATGGCTACTGTTTGACCTACAGACCGCATCCTACCAAGCACTTCAGGTGAGGGGGGGTGTGTGTGCATGTGTGTACATGGCTACTGTTTGACCTACAGACGGCATCCTACTAAGCACTGCAGGTGAGGGGGTTGTGTGTGTGTACATGTGTGTACATGGCTACTGTTTGACCTACAGACGGCATCCTACCAAACACTTCAGGTGAGGGGGGTGTGTGTGTGTACATGGCTACTGTTTGACCTAACGACGGCATCCTACCAAGCACTGCAGGTGAGGGTGTGTGTGTGTACTTGTGTGTACATGGCTACTGTTTGACCTACAGATGGCATCCTACCAAGCACTTCAGGTGAGGGGGGTGTGTGTGTGTACATGTGTGTACATGGCTACTACACTCATACCTGTTTGAGCATGCATGTGTCCATGCATACCTGTATGCCTGTGTGTGCATGCATGCATTTGTCCATGTGTGCATGAATGTGTTTGTGTGTGCATGTGTGCTGGCGCATGTGTGAATTCATATGTATCACGTGAATCATGTAGAAAGCTTAAATTAATTTTGGTCTCACCATGCCTGTGATTATTTTTTAATTCATTCGTGTTATATCTATCCTATCTAAAAATCATGTCCGTTAGCTTTACAAAATTACTAGCGCCCCCCCCAAAAAAGCAATGGAATGAATGTTATTCCATATGTATTGGCTCATTAAGAAACTCTGTAGTGCCTCCCTAGAATGTTATTCCATATGTATTGGCTCATTAAGAAACTCTGTAGTGCCTCCCTAGAATGTTATTCCATATGTATTGGCTCATTAAGAAACTCTGTAGTGCCTCCCTAGAATGTTATTCCATATGTATTGGCTCATTAAGAAACTCTGTAGTGCCTCCCTAGAATGTTATTCCATATGTATTGGCTCATTAAGAAACTCTGTAGTGCCTCCCTAGAATGTTATTCCATATGTATTGGCTCATTAAGAAACTCTGTAGTGCCTCCCTAGAATGTTATTCCATATGTATTGGCTCATTAAGAAACTCTGTCAGTGCCTCCCTAGAATGTTATTCCATATGTATTGGCTCATTAAGAAACTCTGTCAGTGCCTCCCTAGAATGTTATTCCATATGTATTGGCTCATTAAGAAACTCTGTCAGTGCCTCCCTAGAATGTTATTCCATATGTATTGGCTCATTAAGAAACTCTGTCAGTGCCTCCCTAGAATGTTATTCCATATGTATTGGCTCATTAAGAAACTCTGTAGTGCCTCCCTAGAATGTTATTCCATATGTATTGGCTCATTAAGAAACTCTGTCAGTGCCTCCCTAGAATGTTATTCCATATGTATTGGCTCATTAAGAAACTCTGTAGTGCCTCCCTAGAATGTTATTCCATATGTATTAGCTCATTAAGAAACTCTGTCAGTGCCTCCCTAGAATGTTATTCCATATGTATTGGCTCATTAAGAAACTCTGTAGTGCCTCCCTAGAATGTTATTCCATATGTATTGGCTCATTAAGAAACTCTGTCAGTGCCTCCCTAGAATGTTATTCCATATGTATTGGCTCATTAAGAAACTCTGTAGTGCCTCCCTAGAATGTTATTCCATATGTATTGGCTCATTAAGAAACTCTGTAGTGCCTCCCTAGAATGTTATTCCATATGTATTGGCTCATTAAGAAACTCTGTCAGTGCCTCCCTAGAATGTTATTCCATATGTATTGGCTCATTAAGAAACTCTGTAGTGCCTCCCTAGAATGTTATTCCATATGTATTGGCTCATTAAGAAACTCTGTCAGTGCCTCCCTAGAATGTTATTCCATATGTATTGGCTCATTAAGAAACTCTGTAGTGCCTCCCTAGAATGTTATTCCATATGTATTGGCTCATTAAGAAACTCTGTCAGTGCCTCCCTAGAATGTTATTCCATATGTATTGGCTCATTAAGAAACTCTGTAGTGCCTCCCTAGAATGTTATTCCATATGTATTGGCTCATTAAGAAACTCTGTAGTGCCTCCCTAGAATGTTATTCCATATGTATTGCCTCATTAAGAAACTCTGTAGTGCCTCCCTATAATGTTATTCCATATGTATTGGCTCATTAAGAAACTCTGTAGTGCCTCCCTAGAATGTTATTCCATATGTATTGGCTCATTAAGAAACTCTGTAGTGCCTCCCTAGAATGTTATTCCATATGTATTGGCTCATTAAGAAACTCTGTAGTGCCTCCCTAGAATGTTATTCCATATGTATTGCCTCATTAAGAAACTCTGTAGTGCCTCCCTAGAATGTTATTCCATATGTATTGGCTCATTAAGAAACTCTGTAGTGCCTCCCTAGAATGTTATTCCATATGTATTGGCTCATTAAGAAACTCTGTCAGTGCCTCCCTAGAATGTTATTCCATATGTATTGGCTCATTAAGAAACTCTGTAGTGCCTCCCTAGAATGTTATTCCATATGTATTGGCTCATTAAGAAACTCTGTCAGTGCCTCCCTAGAATGTTATTCCATATGTATTGGCTCATTAAGAAACTCTGTAGTGCCTCCCTAGAATGTTATTCCATATGTATTGGCTCATTAAGAAACTCTGTCAGTGCCTCCCTAGAATGGGGCATGTTTTATATTCACAAAGAAACTGTCAGCTGATGATTGATGTACATATTATGAAATTGAATCTTCTGCCATTAGAGGGTGCTGGTAGCACTTGGTCACCATGACGACGCCCTGGTGGTGGCTGAGCGTGGCAGGACCCGAGCTTTTGTTGACCTGCTACTGGAGCGCCAGCTGGTGGATGGAGCTGACAGCTGGTACAACAGTCTCGACAGCTCGCCTGTCACACTCGAACAGATCCTCGGCCATGTTCGCCAGCAGAGGGCGACAGTGGTCTACTACTCGCTCGCGGCCGGCTACTTGTACAGCTGGGTTATATCACCTGACCACGGTAAGAGGAGCTCTCAAAATAGGGTCGGGTCAAGCATAGTTAATTAGTAGTGTTGGCCTGTCCCCTTGGTGGAGACACTTGTATGCCAAACAGTAAAAGTTGTTTGGATCATTATTTTGTGATGGAAATTACAAAGGAAAAAATATTGATTAATAATTATTATAAAAAATCTACAGAAATGAACTAGAGAAATGCATTTTTTTAATGTAGCATCTTACTGACTATAAAATGCTCTTGAGGAGTGAAGTGAAGTTAACTAGAATGGTGTTTTCATGCCAAACTAAAATATATTTTATAACTTGAACTTGCATTATAGTGCTTTAAAAAAATTAGTAAATTCTCAGAAACTTAGGTTTCAAAAGGTGGGTTCTTAGAGCTCAGTATTTGCTGATGTACAACAAGCAGGCTCCAGCTGACATCACGTTTCCTTCCTAAAACTTAACCTGTGCAAACACTTTCTCTGTAGCTGCCCCCAACATCAGGAACAAACTCTGCATCTCCCTAAAATCAACTATAGCAGCCTTCCGAAAAAACAAAAAAGGTTGTTTTTTATTACATTTCTACCCTAAACCCTTAAAACTTCACTCTTCATGATATCACGCTTAACGATTCTACATTTCTGAATTTAGGCACTATAGTAGTTTTATTATTATAATATTGTTATTTGTACATAGGCATCATGAAGTTCCACCAGTATAGCATCAATGAGCTGGAGACGTCCGGGTCAGACCCCGAGGACACTCAGAGTATGAAGAGCTTCCGCAGCAGTCTCAGCGCCTCAGGGACCTCCGTCCTGGATGGATACGTTGGCCATGTCCGTGAGGCCCTCGGCATCGAGTCCCATCTCAGTACCTCAAGGTGATCACATTGTAATTGCATAATTTGTAACTGTAATTAATTTTTTTAGAACGGTAATTGTAATGTATTTTGTAGTTGAGTTTTAATGATGCTTTGTAATTGAAAATTGTAATTGAAAATTGTAATTGAACCGAATCGTGAGGACATGTTACCTCACTTGGGCTTCACCTCACTTGGGCTTCACCTCACTTGGGCTTCACCTCACTTGGGCTTCACCTCACTTGGGCTTCACCTCACTTGGGCTTCACCTCACTTGGGCTTCACCTCACTTGGGCCTCACCTCACTTGGGCTTCACCTCACTTGGGCCTCACCTCACTTGGGCTTCACCTCACTTGGGCCTTACCTCACTTGGGCTGGTTCTAGCAGATGTCTTATTTGGGCATGTCTTATCTGTTTTGATGGGGCTTAGATGGGGCATATATTCAAAATATTGATGTTTCTACTTTATTAATACTACTACTTTATCCCTTTTACAAAGTTACGGTAAAACTGTTAGTTTAAATGTGTGATGGTTTGTGTTGAATCCTTCATTGTCTATCTATGTTTTGACGCATTTAGATTACGTCTTGAATCACGGTATCTTCCATATTATATATAGTTTATGGTATCTAATAGTTTGTTCAGTCTGCCAACTTTAGACTTTGATCAAACAAGTTTTAAAAATGTAATCAAATCACAGTATTCATGATATTGTTCTATGTATCGTGAATAACAAAATGGGTTCTTGAAAATAGTGACACAGATTCCTCACAAGAAATGTTCCTGTTTCCAGAGCATCGTTATACCGATCGTCTTCGACCGTGAGCGAGACTGAGAGCGACGCTGAAGACTTATGGCAGCACCAACTGGAGGAGATTGGTGACAAACTGAATGCAGAGAATGATCGGACGGGCTTCCTGCGTATGGTGAACCGCAGCCATGTGTGGAACAGCAGTACATACAGTCTCAGTAGCATGCTCAGTGGCTCCACCAGTGTCTCTGGCAGCTTCGTCCCAAGTAGAGTGCCGTCGAAGATGTCAAGCAAGCCACCACTCAGTGCCCTCTATGAGTTGTTAATCGCACCCCTTGAGGATGTGCTGCCATCTAGTGGTAATGCCTGTAAGGAGCTGGTTCTCGTCCTTCAAGGTGACCTCTATCTCGTTCCGTTTGCCCTTCTCAAGGGCAGCCAAGCAGCTCCGTGTCTGTTCGAACGCTTCAGCCTGCTGGTGGTGCCATCTATACGTGCACTTGAAACCAACCAAGTGATCAGTAAACACAGCCGATACAACCCAAACTGCACTGGTGCTGTCGTCATCGGTAACCCAAAGCTGCCATCATCGTTGACCACCAGATGGCAGTGGGGATCGTTGCCGGGGGCCGAGCAAGAGTGCAAGGTTGTTGCGGAGATGCTTGGCGGTCGTATGATCACGGGGAGTGCTGCAACAAAGACGAAGGTCATTGCCCAGATCGAGCGAGCCGAAGTATTGCACTTTGCTACACACATCTCGTGGAAGCTAGCCGCTATTGTTGTCTCTCCGGGCAACGACTTCTCATCATCGTCATCGACAGTGACACATGGCAACTTTGAGCGCATGGACCTGAACAGTGGCGACCTTGACACGTCATTTGACACACCGCCGCTGTCAGACTTCCTGCTGACGGCCGCTGACATCCTCAACATGAAGATCAGCGCAAAGCTCGTTGTCCTCAGTTCTGGTCACTCAGATGACCGTGCTGGCCGCATCAACGCAGACGGTGTGGTCGGACTAACCCGAGCCTTCCTGGCCACTGGTGCCCAGTGCATCCTGTTCTCTCTCTGGCCGCTGCCAGATGGAGCCACCCGTATCTTCATTAAGATATTCTACACGAGTCTCCTGCAGGGGGTACGACCGAGTCACGCCCTCAGTGGGGCGATGAAGGCCGTGCAGAACTCCCGCCAGTTCTCACACCCCGCCAACTGGGCAGGGTGGGTGCTCATTGGCAGTGATGTGCAACTCAGCAGCCAGGTGGCACTCATGGCACACTCGCTGTGTCAGCTGCTTCGCACGCCAACAAAGTCACGTGAGGCCATGCGTGTTGTGCTCCATCTGGTGAGTACATGGAGAGTTTCTTAATCGCACTTTTCTTGTTACTCTTGAGAGAAATTTCTAATTGATTTGTGGACTCAGAATTGTAAAAAAAATGCACATTCATTGTAAAATTATTACATTAATTAATTAGTTAAACAAGGCATGTTGTGGATATTATTGTGGGTTTGTTTTTGAATGACTGAGTTATTTATACCAGTATTGTATAATGTAGTGTGTTGTAAAGCAGTATATGTTGTGACGGCTTTTGTCATTTGGGACAAATTTCCCATTGCTTTAAAATCATCTGAAACTCTAAGTACTGTACTTTCTGCAAAATTGTTTGCTGTGCGTTTGTAGCTGGGTGCCCAATAATTTAAGCACTGTAGAAGTTCTTCTGTCATTATTATCTTACACAAAATCTGTTTGTAGTAATCCACAAAATATAATGTACTACAACTGATGAAATACATTTAGTCAAACACATACCTATGTTTCAGGTGGAAAAATCCCTGCAGCGAATTCGCAACGGCCAACGCAACCCAATGTATACGACACAACACAGCATCGAGAAGAAAGTAGGTCCGGTGACTGGATGGCGGGACCTGCTCACCGCTGTAGGATTCCGCCTCGAGCCGGCGTACAATGGCCTTCCACCCGCGGTCTTCTTCCCAACTTCCGACCCCGCGGACCGACTCATGCAGTGTAGTGCCAGTCTCCAGGCCCTGTTTGGTAAGCAAAGGGTTAAGTTGTGTAGAAGTATATGTTTGGACGGACGTATCCTTTCTTCATCAATAGATTTTCTGAAGGAAAAATTTTCAAGTAAAATATTTTGTTGAATTCATCTGGACACTGTACAAATAATTGATTGAATCTGAATGGAATAGAATGGTTTCTTGTAAGTGTATTCCCCATTATTTGGACATTGCGCTTGAATAGTAGCAACATTTGTCTATTGCACATTTGTGCGTGATTATAATATTTACTTTATTTCCAGTTCTGTACCATATCTTCTCATTTGTTGTCCATTGAAATGGCTCATTTATTGTTTGATATGTATTTGTAGGACTGGGCATATTTTTAGGACTGGGCATATTTTTAGGACTGGGCTATTTGTAGAACTGGGCGTATCTGTAGGACTGGGCGTATCTGTACGACTGGGTTTATTTGTAGGACTGGATGTATTTGTGGGACTGTGTTTATTTGTAGGACTGGGTGTATTTGTAGGACTGGGTGTATTTGTACAATTGGATTTATTTGTAGGACTGGGTGTTCCGACATTGGTGGCTTTCTCCAAGATGTTAGATCAACAAGAAGTCGGGGAAGCCATGACTGGTCTGGTATGTGCTTTAACAATACAAACATACAAAAACAGCACAAACAACAGTCAAATAACTAGAATCCTACATAAATATGTAGTAGCAGCTGAAATATTATTTAATAATTTGTATTTAGCCACATACAAAGATGGCTTAAATATGTATTAACAGATATTATTGTCTGTACACATTAAACTGACATGCAATTTTTTTTTACAATTTTGGTCTGGTTTATAAAGATTAAAAAAAATTTACAGGATTGCCATCCAAGGCAATGGCCCAGATGGCAAGTGGACCACCATTGGCTCGAGAATCCAAAAAAATTTCATCTATGTCTAACCCGCCCTCCTGAGATATTTGTCAATTTTGTTTTTAAACATATTTAAACACAATCTGCAGATAATCTGTTCCATTCATTTGTTGTAAGAATGAGTACTTCCTGGTATCCAATCTACACTGATCCTTCACCAATGAGACCTTGTGTCACCTAGTTCTACTATCTTTCTTAAGTGAGAACAAATATTTCTATCAATAGTATGGTTTGTAACATAAAGAAGCCTTGTTCAATACACCAGAAACCACAAGGAATGTTTAATATGGTCATTAGACCATCAAAGTTAAGATAATCCATAAAAGATACAGCTAAGTGATGTTCACCTGTGTGTTGTAGATCCGTGATGTGAATGCCAAGTCGACACATGAGATGAACCCTCAGACTCAAGTGAACGTACAACTGTGGGGGGCGCCCGGCTGTCACGAGTTCCTCGCCTCTCTTGGTAGGAATAATGACAGCTCATTTTAGTGATTTCATGTCTTAATATTACATATACTGTATGGTTTGAACAGTCATTTTAAAGTTCTTACTATTTTTAAACTGTATTTTGTACAAGAACTAAACTCTACAATTCAGTTTCTGAAAAAGATAACCAAAGTTGTTGAAATGTAAAAATTAAGCTAACTTCATATTTATGTCAAGAAGAAAAATGTATAATCATGTATTTTGTACAGTTTTAATTAAGAAAGTGTAAGAAAAATAGCTTGGTATGCCTTTTTGATAGTTGAAGTTTGATTTGTTGATAAAATATGGTATTTTGCCGTGTTAGCACTCGACTCTAATTTAATGGTCATTTGGACGTCACTGGGCTCAGAAATGTAATGCATCAGAACTTGCTGTTTTTGTGGACCTGAATTAGTTAGTTTTATGTAACAAATGTGTTCATGTATGCCGACTGTAGAGCTGTGTTTGAACGCAGGGTTTGACCTGGTGGACGTGGGGCGTGACGAAGTGACCATCAAGGCAGGCAAGCAGGCCAACAAACGAACCCTCACCTTTGCCCTTCAAGCTCTTGCTGCCATCTTTGGTGAGTACAACACAGCTGGTGGCTGTGAAAGGTGATATCTCAATAATTGTTTGTCCGTATCAGGAAGTGTGCTTGCAAGTCAATCACTGAAGTTCATCAATGGGATATTTAGGGACATCATGATTGTCAACCAGTAACCATCTTTGGCAGTTTTTGTATCACTATTTTTAGTACAAAATTGCAGTTAAAAAGGTTTATTCAAAAAGGTTAACCGTGAGTTCAAACACGTGAATTCAGAAACATCAACACACACAAATGGTATCAGATCATTTTAGAAAATGTACAAATACGAATCCTCCATAAAGAGTATTTAAATACATGTATATTCGAATTTAATAGAATTATTCATTGACCCAACTTGGTCAGTGTGAGATGGTGACATCACCGTTTGCAACGCTTGACCACTGGTCATTGTCCGTTTGCAGACACACAGCAGGCACCGCGGTCACTCCAACTAGACAATGCGAGCAGCATGGAGAGTCTTGTGTCCAGCAGTTCTAACACTTCAACATCCAACTTCTCCAAGGGCAGTAGTCCGGTCACCTCGCCGTCTGCTGCCAAGCGCCGGTCATTCTTCAATCCAGCCGAGGTTGACCAGTTACCGTCGGCAACTAGTGTGCACAAGGTATAAGATGTTAGTGACCAGGTGTCTTGTAATTTGAGGACCGTGGTCATATGTCCAGTATGCTTTAATATCTTGTGTAAGAGGACTAGATACTATTTAGTAAGAATCTGCCTGGAGAGAGACACAGATAATGTAACTATTTTTTCATAATAAATTTTTTTTATTGTTTAGTCAGGTACTTTGGTATGTATGTCACAACTGGCTAAGGTTTGCCAGAATAAATGTTTTTACAGTAATTATTGATATAATTATTTTATATAGTTTTGAGGCAGTTGAAACTGGGGAAATTGTTATGTGAATCCTCATAAATAGATTCTCCCTACAGAACATATTATGTGTATGCTATATATAAGTTAGTGAATTGTTATACGTATGTATATATGGACAGATGCACATACGCACACATGAAATGTGAATATTATGTTTTAATTTTAACATGTACATTCGATCTATCATAAACATTATTATGTATTTATACTACACACTGTCTGATTGCAGCACATGCGCCACCAGCCTGGCGAGCCCAGACCACCACCAGACATCTCTCTGCAGCTGTCGCGCCAGACCCTCATCAGGAACAAGTACAGCAGTCCCAGTGCCAGCGACCTCTCTGACACAAACGCCCACGACAGCAGCACCGACACGGCGCCGCGACCCCGACTGACAGTCCTCAGCAGCAGCAGCAGGTCGCGCCACAGTTCGGGCAAACCAGCGTTCCCGGTCGGGCCACCGCCCCCGAATATCTACAGCACGAGCGACAGCGAAGATGCGAGTGAGTTTGTGTTGTCACGAGTGCCATCACGTAGTTCGTTCGCATCACAAGCGAGCACCGTTACACTGAAGAGCAGCAGTGGCATGCGTCGCAACCGAATACGCAGCTCAGTGACGTCGACGCGCAGTTCGGCCAGTGACCGGACTATCACGAACGAGTTCTTGAATCTGAGCGACGACTTGTCAGCAGAGGGCAGCACTGGTGGTGTGGCATCAGACAGCAAGCGAACGGAACCTACAAGAAACGAAAGTGCGAGTCACTTGGACAATCAGAGCAGGAATCCTGTGAGACATAAGCCACCCGACAGACGGGAACAGAAGACAGTGTCAAGCTCTGTGTTGCACGCCACTGGAGACGACGCCAACACAGCAGCAGCCATGTTGGATCCTACGTACGTTGCTCAGAAGATTCTGGCTGAGACACGGCCACAGCGACAGGCTCTTGAACTGATGCAGAAGTGGTCAGTGGACCAGCTGCAGCAGAAGAGACTGGCGGGGGCACAGAATGACAATGACAAAATAAGAGAAGACATACTATCAGATATCCATGATCGTCACCTGTCATTACATGACCCAGTGACATCAACAGACTGCAAACAGACAAAGGACTGCACCTCATCGTCACTTTGCAGCAGCAACAACAGTGTCATGTCACCGACAGGCAGTGGTCTGGATCACAGGACAAAAACAAAGACTAGAGGTGGTCCTGAAATGACAAAATCTGATGCAACCTATGCAAACATTCCATTTTCTGACCGCCCTAGCAATGTTCCGCCTGTTACTAGCTCTGTGCCGTCTGATCAGAGACGTGCGTTCCATCGGGTTGAAAGTGCTACAAGAAATACAGTAAGACAGATCAATGCTCCAGGGCAAAATACTTCTTTCAGAGGGTGCGGTTTTGGCCCTTCTGATGGTGACACGCGGTCATCTAGAATAGGCACTGACCTGGCATCAAGTTCTATGCCTTGGCTCAGTAAGCCATCTCCAACTGCTGATGGACAAACTACCGACAAAAAGTCGTCAGTGTTCAATGGTCGGACAGAAACCAGAAGCAGCAAGTACACTGACTCGACCTTCTGTCGACCTTTGCCTGTCATAGGATTGAAACCATTCCCATCATCTGTGAGCATGGCTCCACCTAGTGGATCATCACAGACTCAACATGGGAGTCAAACGAGGCGAGGTGAAAATCATCATTCTGCCGACGAACTCCACCAACTTGGTGATTGGAAGGATTTGGCGGCCAACAAAAACACAATAGAACATGTACTGCCACCTGATGGTCAAGCACCTGTTCATGATAATGACGGTTCGGTCGATGTGAAATGCACAAGCGCACTTAAGAGTGTTCACCGACCAAACAAGCAGAAAACGGTGAAATTTCAAGATGAGATCGAGACGAAGTCATCAAGTAACAACGAACCACCTACGAAGTATGAGTCGTGTGATGACAAGAAAGCGATAAGTACACCTGTGTCTAACGAGCTCAGGGACAATGTACCGCCACAGAAACAGTTGGGAGAGCACTGTGTTGCAGAAATTGGGAAGACGTCCCAGGATTCACCAGTGATGTACAAACCACCGCCGCCATACCCAGGGCCCGGGCGCAACCTTCCTTTGGTGCACAGAACACCTCCAGGTGGAGCCACTGAAAGCTGCCACATAGACGGGCCTGTCTCGTCAGTCAGTAATGGCTACAGAGAACACTCACTAGACACATTCCGCAACCAATATAACGACCACGTGTCAGCCATGAATGGCTACAGCGACCGGTCCCACTGTCCAGTTCGTTCCAGAGACGTGTCAGCGTCCGGTATAACGCCAGTTGACAACGAAATGTGCGACTTGAATTCTCGTCAAAACTTAAAGCGCATGTCGATGCACATGTACACATCGTCTGATGATTCAACTGCATCGGCTGCACACAGACTGAATGGATTCACTCGTAAACGTGTCACAGAAAACTTCCAGCGATTCCAAACTCGTTCCTGCAATGGTGATGCTGTGCCTAACCCAAGTTTCACCAGCCAGCCTCCGTTTGGTGGCATGCAGAATGGGGCACCTAATTTTGTTGCAAATTACATTGAGAGGGGGGATAGAAACGTGCTGGATCGGAGGAGGGATTATGATTGGGAGTGTCGGACTCGTGTTCCAATGCCACATGGGGAAGAAGCTCCAAGCAGGACCAGACATACTCAGGATCCATTCACAATGCAGTCTTCACAGTGCTGAATTACTGGTATTATTTCTCTTCCATTTGTATTTCCTTGTGAAGGAATTACTCTTGAGACTTTGTGCCGTAGTATGTTTATTTATTGTGATCCGGCCTGACTATTTGTTATTTTCCAAAGACTGTCAGTGAGGAGGTAATGACCCTGACAAGGTGATGGGTGAATTGGGTTGTTTTGCATTTTGCGGTGCTTACATGTGCCATCTGGACTGTTCTACTGAGTAGTGAAATGCTCTTCCATTAAAGCTGCCTTTATTGGAGGGAGGGGAGGAATTGGCGACCTACAAAGTCAGATCTTTTCAGAAGTCTGCTGCTGATACTGCCATATAATGTGTGTTACGTGGCGCATATAGTCTTTATATATATCTACTGATATCTCAGATATCCATTCCAATATATATGAATAGTGATAAAGATAATGTTTGTGGTGTCCCTGCTTGATAAGGTTGGCTGTAATGACGGTGGCAAGAGCTTTAAGCTCAATATATGCATACCTCTTCTATTTAGATATGACGTGTTTAACATATCCGTCTCTGTCCTTTCATATTTTAATGATGATTTGTACAGAGCCAGTAAATTTTAATAAAAAAATCCAACACAGAATTTAAATGTGTTTTGTGCATTGTTTATGCCGGGTATTTACTGAATGTTGGCCGTGTCTTGATGCAGGTGTGAGCAATTATATTAAATCTTCCAGATGTTAAATATTTCTTGCATAGCATCAACAAAACACAGCACTGAGATGTCTGTGCACAGTGTCTTTTATCCAACTGTTAATGTCTTGTTTCAGGCAAAACCTATCCACTACACCATTTGTGCAAATGTGTTATTTTATTTTCATGAAATCATTGGACAAGCTATTATATAATGTTCTACTGAGCCTAATATTACTCAAACTATTCACACACTAGACTGGAGATTTGAACATCAACGAACCCGTTATTTGTATTCAATGCCAACAGACGTTTTTTTACAGAAGGAGTAATGACAGTGAGATACAGGTGCTATCTATGCTGGTGAGTGCAGTCAATAATGCTACTAGTAGTAATAATAAAACACACACACATATATGTATATATACATACATACATACCTATCTACGTATGTATATATATATATATATATGTATATATTAACATCATATGTTACCAAAACTAGTGGCAAAGACAAAATAAGAGTCATTTTCAATAATAATAATAGCAACCCAAATAGAAAGATAACAAACATGACTGACAGTGACAGGCAGCCAATGATGTTGTCAACCTTGTCAAAATGTGTATACTGGTCGGTCTAGTGTTCAACCTACTTAACAGAATATGCCGTTTAAAAAAAAATCTTAAGAAACATTTTGTGTAAGAGATCAATATACCAAATCACCAACAGGTACTTCGTTTATTCAATGCAAACAAATTATTAAAACAGTTGTTTTGAGTGAAAAACGAACCATGCTTGACATAGCGCTTTATAAAACATATACACGTATACTTGTATTGAATATATAACGTTAATGTAGTACATTTTTTCTCGTATATTTAACACATTTTAATTATAGCTACTTTTATGAGATTGGCTTGCCAGACATCTATCACAAGGGCGGTTATTTTCACGTGGCCAAGAACGAAACACACGTCAGCATGCAAAGTCGTTTTTTGTCACGGTATGAATATCATAAAAGTGTTCCGTCTTATATTATGTCAAAATATGTTTTGTTGAGGGTAAAGAAGCATTAACCTGGCCGAAATTATTAACGCTATTAAATGACATTTTTACCTAATTTTTTCAATGTTAATGTGTTCTTTGCATCACTCCCCATCGGATCAGGTACAAAATGGACGTATATATTTGTAAAAAATAGTGTGTTTGAGCGCACTTTTAGTGCCCAAAACAACGCTATACCAGCAATAGCCGGTGTTGTTAATATGGCGATCATCCGAAATGTTCTGTAACAATATCATGGTGGCGATTTCACTGTCAAATAGTTCGTACCGCAGTGTAAGAAAATACAAAAAAATAGAAGAAAAAGTGCAATTTAATGTTACGAAAAACTCTAAAAATCGACAATTTAATGTTAAAAAGCCCCAAAAAATCGAACCGGACAGGTGATTTCACTGACAAATATCTTGTACGCAGTCTAAGAAAAAAATAGGGTTCAATTTAATTGTGAAAATCCAAAAAAAAAATCCACCGACAGATATCTCGACAAAAAATATAAGATAATGTAAAAAAGCAAAGACATCGCACATATATAAAAAAATAATTAAAAGTTCACATATCGTGCAACTATCTTTAAATCTTATTCATAAGTCATAAACAAGTGTTTATGAGTAAGATTTAAAGATATTTGCACCATCTGTGAACTTTTAATAATTTTTTCATATATGTGCGATGTCTTTGCTTTTTTCACATTATCTTATATTTTTTTGTTGATATATTTGTCGGTAGATTTTTATTGGATTTTCAAAATAAAATTTAACTATATTTTTTTCTTAGACTGTGTACAAGATATTTGTCAGTGAAATCACCTGTCCGGTTCGATTTTTTTGGGCTGAGTTTTTCATAATTATTAAATTGCACTTTTTCTTCTATTTTTTATATTATACTGCGGTACGAAATATTTGACAGTGAAATCGCCTTTCTGGTTCTGATGCCACCGTGATATTGTTACAGCATATTTCGGATGATCGCCATATTAACAACACCGGCTATTGCCGGTATATCGTTGTTTCGGGCACTAAAAGTACGCGCAAACACAACATTTTTTACAAATATACGTCCGTTTTGTACCTGATCCGATGGGGAGTGATGCAAAGAACACATTAGTATCGAAAAAATTAGGTAAAAATGTCATTTAATAGCGTTAATAATTTCGGCCAGGTTAATGCACCTTTACCGCACAGCTAGAAAACTCAGAAGTATCTCTGAGTAAGTGATCAAACGATCTCGCCTTTCTCGCGTCGTCTGTCTAGCAGGCGACAGCACCACGCGTCGAAAGGTGCTGCCATCTGTGGGAGCGGTTTCATAAAACATTGGTCCTTTCCGTTCACCAGATGGCGGCACTTTGATAAATTAACATTTTAACATAACGTTTTTCTTTATACACAACAGCTGGGAAATCCACGCAACTGATAGTTTTAAGATCTAATAAAATGTAATCGTGTGCGTGCGTGCGTGCGTGCGTGCGTGCGTGCGTGCGTGCGTGCGTGCGTGCGTGCGTGCGTGCGTGCGTGCGTGCGTGCGTGCGTGCGTGCGTGCGTGCGTGTACATATAGTGATCTTAAAACTCTCACTTGCATATTGGTCTGGTCACTTTCGCTACAACAATTAAGGTGAAAGAAACACAGAGCTGTTGTGTTTTATCTAACATGCTGGTTGTGACACTGCGTTTGAAACTTGCACCCACAACCCGTTAGAAGTCGTCATCCGCGTCCTAGTTTCGCTCGGCCTTCGCTGAACCACATTAGTGATTACCCAGATGTTGCAAAGATTGTCGTTTGAATACCCTCCGGTTAAAGAGAAAACCCAATGAAACAGGTGCTGTAATTAGACATGTTGTGCCACTATAGATCATAGGTCAGCAACCGGCCAATAATTATCAAAAGTTAGTTCCGTGTCGTCTGGGCTGGTTCATTGCCAAAGTTTGACCAGGATTAGTCTATATGGGGAAACCCTCGCGATTAGCACGAATCGTCAGAGGTAATCAACCAAAATAGTGCGTTTTGGTTTTGTGGCTTCCACACAATCTGCAATAGAGCATGATACATATTTTCGTATATTGTCATGACGTGTGTGTGTGTGTGTATAAATTCGAGACGCTTTCCGCTTTAGTCTAACTGCTTTATTTTATGTTTATGCATCTCCTTCTGACAGTTTGATAAAAATGACAGTTTCATTTTATAATTCAGATGTATTGCTTTGGAGGTAACTAGCCAGAACAGACAGGGATCCATGTAGCCATATATGTTACGGCAAGACAAAACACCATCTGGAAGAGCAGAGCAGACAGAGATCCCCGTAGCCATGTATGTTACGGCAAGACAAAACACCATCTGGAAGAGCAGAGAAGACAGAATCCCCGTAGCCATATATGTTACGGCAAGACAAAACACCATCTGGAAGAGCAGAGCAGACAGAGATCCACGTAGCCATATATGTTACGGCAAGACAAAACAACATCTGGAAGAACAAAGAAGACAGGGATCCCCATAGCCATATATGTTACGGCAAGACAAAACAACATCTAGAAGAGCAGAGAAGACATAGATCCCCGTAGCCAGATATGTTACGGCAAGACAAAACAATATATGGAAGAGCAGAGAAGACAGGGATCCCCGTAGCCAGATATGTTACGGCAAGACAAAACAGCATCTGGAAGAGCAGAGAAGACAGAGATCCCCGTAGCCACATATGTTACGGCAAGACAAAACAACATCTAGAAGAGCAGAGAAGACAGAGATCCCCGTAGCCAGATATGTTACGGCAAGACAAAACAATATATGGAAGAGCAGAGAAGACAGGGATCCCCGTAGCCAGATATGTTACGGCAAGACAAAAGAACATCTGGAAGAGCAGAGAAGACAGAGATCCCTGTAGCCATATATGTAACGGCACGACAAAAGAACATCTGGAAGAGCAGAGAAGACAGATATCCCCGTAGCCATATATGTTACGGCAAGACAAAACAACATCTAGAAGAGCAGAGACACCAGCTTCCAAATCCATCCTTAAACACTGCTGGTCATAAGAGGATATACTTACCAGGGTAACTGCCTCCCGTCTGTGAAATGGACTCTCAGAGGAAATAGTTGCAATCAGGGAGACGATTCCAAGGAAGAAGTCAACGCCTTCATTGGCGCCTTGCCCGCCCCCAGCGTGGAGAGGGACATATGTTTTGCCAAGGAAGAAGTCAACGCCTTCCTTGGTGTCTTGCCCGCCCCCAGCGTGGAGAGGGACATGTGTTTTGCCAAGGAAGAAGTCAACGCCTTCCTTGGTGTCTTGCCCGCCCCCAGCGTGGAGAGGGACATGTGTTTTACCAAAGAAGACGCTCACGTACGGAAAAAATCACTATTAAGCTCAGCGTTGCATTCGCTGTAACCACCCTCGTCTATACTACGTAAAACTGACAGGATAACATATATTAATGGACCAAGCACTGTTTACCGTCCATGCTACGCACAGTAAACAAAAACAAAACAGACGAATACTCTGTTGAGACGACACACTGATGTCCCGGTTATGGGATGAAGGAAGGAAAGAAGTAAGGAAGAAGGAAGGAAGAAGGCATAGTTCAATCATCAGCTTAATACGAAGCTGTGCACAATTTGTGGCAGACTTAGTCACTATTAGTGTGTGCACAGCGGCAATCCTTGTTGGATGTGAATAAAATTGGATTGCCCGTTACCAACCTACCAAGTACTTGATGTATTTATATAAACAGAGAAAGGTCTGCACAAGCGTGTCCCCATTTCATTGTAAACACAAATACACCGGGAGTCGACGGGGTATCGAGCTGCGGAAAACACACGAAAGTTCAATACGATCCTACGTCCGTCCGTCAGCCCGCGCGGTGCTCCTGGTTAGATAACACGCATAGACAAGACGCGGGAGTGTGATTCACACAGGTTATAGTATCACAGACAGAAACAAGTTTTAGTGACGTCGAAGATTGTATCAGCGTGAAGCGATCATAAACACAGGAGCCTACAAAAGTTTGGTGAATGAGTGTCACGGCGTAGTTCTCGCTGACTCGGGGAGTTCCCTCTCCTCCTAACAGATACTTGTAGATACAATCGACGAAGTGGAACTCAGTTGCGTGACGTAACTCGCAGTAAAGTGTGCACTATAATTATTCCGTATAAACGAAGGAACGGTTAGAAGATGTACACACGCACGCACGCACGCACGCACGCACGCACGCACGCACGCACGCACGCACGCACGCACGCACGCACCCACGCACGCACGCACACACACAAATACACCGTCATTTATGTTTATGGAGGAAACACATACATACTTAAAGGAACATGAAACAAACTTGTACCATATCGTAGAAATAGATGACCGCACAGAGACACAAACAGCATATAGCGCTATGGTGGACAGCACATATAGCGCTATGGTGGACAGCACATATAGCGCTATGGTGGACAGCACGTGGGAGGCGGAACAGGGGAGGGGCAAAGACAACGTTGATAAGAAGTGGGGTGAGAAAGGGGGTGGAATAGACACAGGGCAGAGAGGGGAGACAGACCGACCGACTGGCAGGCAGGCATGCAGGCAGGTAGGCAAGCAGACAGGCAGAAAGAAAGAAAGAAAGACAGACAGACAGACAGACAAGCAGACAATTAGAAAGAAAGAAAAAAGGACAAACATACAGAGAGTTGAGTCGCAGACGGGTTTGACCGGGGTAGAGGCAGAAAGCAATAAACGATGTCTCATGACATATATAGACGTGTCAGTAAACATACAAGTAAATCAACGAGCAAAAACGCGTTATTCAAACATCTGAAAAACTGTTTAAGAGTGCAGCAAAACGCCGTCAGTGCGGTTGTCATTGTTTGGGGCTCACGGAGCGTTACAAATGGCCATACTGCGTGTCAGGCGTGTCAATGATTCCAACGAAAGGAATGTGATTTTTTTTAGTAAGACTCAGACTCAGCCTCAGACGTGTTTTGTTTGACCTATAGTCTCGTCTATGAAAATTGTGCTCTTCCTCCGTGTTCCGTGCTGTAGGCCCCTACAGGGGTGAGGGCCTACAGGGGTGAGGGCCTACAGGGGTGAGGGCCTACAGGGGTGAGGGCCTACAGGGGTGAGGGGAATTATAAAAACAAAATTCAAGATGGTCAGGGAGACATGTCGCTATCATGGGAGCCATCCTAATTAAAATAAACCAAATAATATATTACATAGTCATATGGTCACTACAGTACAAAGATACTCCATTGTATTTTAGGTTAAAAATTTACAAATATAACAATTAGGAATAAGACAGCATGATTCATATTTCTTAATAAAGTAGTTTTTAATATAAGTGGAAAAACATATAATCTGTAAGTAAAAAAATGAAGGATAACATTTGTAGTATTGTTAACAGTCCGTATTATATTGTGTCTAGTGTACTCTGTTGCAAATTCATGAGTGGCTCTGGGAATAAACATATTATTTCTTCCACATGTGTAGTATTGATGAATTTCAAAGTTGTGTGTGTATGGAATGGGATTGGAATATTCTGTTAAGAGCCTATTAATTAATTTGACATCAAATTTGAATTGTTGGAGTTTGTATATGTCGTCCAACTTGAGAAATTTAAGTTCTATGTAAATGGGTCTGTGTCAGCATTGTATTTACTTAAAGTAATTGTTCTTATTGTTCTCTTTTGGAGTTTAAAAATGCAATGGTCTTGATGTCCCCACATCAATACACCATGATTTATGTTGGGAAGAATGAGAAAATTATACATTCTAGATAAAATATTCAAGGGTAAAACATTTTAAAGTTTATTTAATATTCAAATTTTTTTATGATTTTGTTAGCTATTTTATTTATGTGGCTCTCGCAATTTAAGTGGTTATTTATGGTGATACCTAAAAATATTAAAATAATTGACACATTCAATGTTTGTCCCATCTATTTGCAACACAGGAGATTCGATTTGTTTTTTGACGCATGTGAAATATCATAAATTTTGTTTTTTAACGTTTAGAGAAAGTTTGTTAGCCTTTAACCATTTGCATATTTCTGCTAATTCGTTGTTTATATTTTGGCTTTGTCCATCCAAAGATTGAAATTTATTCAATGTACTTGATAAGGTGGTGTCATCAGCAAGTATTATAAATTTAAAGAGGTCACTAGAAAGTGCTATGTCATTAATGTATATAATAAATAGGAGCGGTCCTAAAATAGACCCTTGGGGAACACCAGTAGTTATCGCTGCTTCTTCCGATTTAAAATCTCCAACTTCTACATATTGTTTGCGATTGTATAGGTAGTTCTTACAGAGATCAAGTGCAGCACCATTTATACCATAGTAATTTAATTTATGTAACAGTATGTGTAAATCAGCGGTGTCAAACGCTTTCGATAAATCAAGGTATATGCTTAATGGAGTTACTGACTGATCAACTTACTGAACAATTTATCTATTATTTCTAGAATGGCTAGTTCTGTAGAATGTTTTTCTCTAAACCTGTATTGATTATCATAATATAAGTTATTGAAATGAAAGTATTCAGGTATTTGGCTAAACATAATTCTTAAAAAAAATCTTAATGGCTGGTAAAATAGAAATTGGACGAAAATTGTTAAAGATGGAATCATCACCTTTTTTAAAAAGTGGCGTCACTTTATCGATTGTTAGTTTGTCGGGAAATATACCAGTTGACTGATTAATAATTAGTGTGACTGCTTCACTAACTTAAGTTTTTATAAGTTTTAATACTTTTGTTGACAGACCATCTTTCCCACAACTAGATTTTGGGTGTGAATTATCAATTATGTTCATAGTTTTATTTTCGTCTATTCGTTTAAATTCGAAAGTATGAAGAGTTCTAATCTTTGAGGCTAAGGTAGGGCCAATATTGAAGAAAAATTAGTTAAATTTGTTGGCAACAGTATTTTTGTCAACTACTATTTTGTCATCAACTTTAGAGTAGTCAGGAAAATGTTCTTTCTTGGGGGTTTCTGAATAAGTTCTTTAATCATACATCACTGGATTAATAATACGTTTGCTTAGCTAGGCGAATGTTTTTATTAAGAATTGCATTATATGTGTGAAGATTTGTTTTGAGAGTTACATATCCTGCTGCATGTATAGGAGTTTGTCTAATTCTTGAATACAATTTGTCTCTTAATGTTATTGACCTGATGATGTCTTGTGTGACTTTTTGTGCTTGTGTTTATTATATTTAATAATTTTAACTGTCCAAGTCGCGTTGTGGATGTTTATCCATAGCAGTAGTAAAAATGTCATCAAGCAGGTTGTAATTGTTGTTAGGAATAGCGTCCTTATCCTAGTTCAGTTTATTGTAAATATTTGAACTGATCATTTCTGTTTTAAATTGGTTTAGGCAATCAGTATCATACTTTCTATTTTTTATAAATTTAGGTACATTATTAATAGGTTTAATGTAGCCAAGGCAAATAAAATATGGAAAGTGATTTGAAAACTGCTGCTTAAAATACCAGCTGATGATTTGAAAAATCCTTCTGAGAGTTTACATATGAAATTATCAATAAATGTGCCATGACTCTTTGAGAATCTTATTGGCAAAGTAATTTTAGGGAAAAAACCATGTGCTGTAACTGTATCAAAGTATTCACATATTATATTTTTTCTTTTATTTTTAGTAAGTCAATATTGTAATCCCCGGCTATTATTAATTCACTTTTAAAATGTGTAGATGAACTAATTTAGGAGATAATTCTTCTTGAAGTTTGGTAATTCTCAATGATATCTCTAGGAGGTCGGTATATGTTCCCAAGAATGATTTTTTTATGGTGTTTGATATTACTTCAATAAATTGTCCTTCCCATATGTTTATCTTTTTGTAGATATCTAACGATTTGTAGTTGTATATGTTACTTAGATATATCACTAGGCCAGCATGGCCACTGCATATTTTGTCTTGGGATATCAGAGTGTAACCAACTATTTGTAACAAAGACATGTCAGAATCATCATTAAGCCGCATTTCGTGTAGACAGAAAGCATTAACTTCACAATCAATGTTACTAGGGATGTCTAGATTAATAATTGTTTGTCGATCTTGAGTCCGAATAAAGATGATAGTAATAATAATAATAATTTCACCTATTTTTGCATTTATACTGACAGTTTAAACTTAGTACTATAAATTTGTCTTGCTTGTTTTTGATGTGTTTAATTAAATCATCATCATCATCAAAATAAGGTGACTGATGAAATGTGTCTAGTTCACCATCTTCATCATTCACATCTATTTTTAAAATGTGATCAAGAGAATTTTTCTAAGCAGTATAGTGACTATGAATTGCAGACAAGTAAGGTAGATGTGCTAAAGAGAGCCACAGTAAACTATATTACTATCACATGTTTGGCCTATGTGTTGTAGAAAGGCGTCTTCAACACTACGTCTCCTCAAACCACGTACCTGTGACACTAATGACGTCACGTTCTACCAGACGTAAATCACAGGCAGTTATTTCGTCGTGCGTTGTTACTGCAAAAAGTGCAATTTGTATTTGTAGAATTGTGCACTGGATGTGATAGTTTGTGAGAAGAGGAATAGACTCCGGTATGGCTACAGGCGACAACTCCGGTGATGTCATTCTTTTTGTTGCTACAATTGCCTCTTGTGGCTTCAAGGGCGTCCGCGGGGGGCCCACTGGATCTGGTTCTGGAATTTTTTTCGGATGTATATTCGTGAGCTCAAAGTACATGTTAACTTTACATCCTATATATATATATATATATATATATATATATATATATATATATATATATATATATATATATATATATATATATATATATATATATATATATATATATATATATACATATATATATATATATATATATATATATATATATATATATATATATATACATATATATATATATATATATATATATATATATATATATATATGTATATATATGTATATATATATATATATATATATATATATATATATATATATATATATATATATATATATATATATATATATATATATATATATATATATATATATATATATATATATATATATATATATATATATATATATATATATATATATATATAATGTAACAGAAGTAAATGTTTTATACCATAATTAGGTTATGTGAACAGCGTGATATAGGCCTAATATGGCTTTGGGTACGCATACTGGTCAACATATATATTTAGACCTATGCCGTCATACTGGTCAACATATATAGTTAGATCTTTGCCGTCATACTGGTCAACATATATAGCTACACCTATGCCGTTATACTGGTCAACACATATAGCTACACCTATGTCGTCATACTGGTCAACAGACCTATGTCGTCATACTGGTCAACATATATAGTTACACCTATGCCGTCATACTGGTCAACATATATAGCTACACCTAAGCCGTCATACTGGTCAACATATATAGCTACATCTATGCCGTCATACTGGTCAACATATATAGCTACATCTATGCCGTCATACTGGTCAACAGACCTATGTCGTCATACTGGTCAACATATATAGTTACACCTATGCCGTCATACTGGTCAACATATATAGCTACATCTATGCCGTCATACTGGTCAAAATATATAGCTACATCTATGCCGTCATACTGGTTAACATATATAGCTACATATATGCCGTCATACTGGTCAACATATATATAGCTACATCTATGCCGTCATACTGGTCAACATATATAGCTACATCTATGCCGTCATACTGGTCAACATATATAGCTACATCTATGCCGTCATACTGGTCAACATATATAATTAGACCTATGCCGTCATATTGGTTAACATATATAGATAGACATATGCCGTCATAATGGTCAACATATATAGCTACATATATGCCGTCATACTGGTCAACATATATAGTTAGAACTATGCCGTCATATTGGTTAACATATATAGATAGACATATGCCGTCATAATGGTCAACATATATAGCTACATATATGCCGTCATACTGGTCAACATATATAGTTAGACCTATGCTGTCATATTGGTTAACATATATAGATAGACATATGCCGTCATAATGGTCAACATATATAGCTACATCTCACATTCACTCTAAATATATGTCGAACATGCAAATATATAGGTATTTTTTTGTTCATGTACTTTGTAACAACGTAATATTTCAATGTACATATTCTTAATAGGCGTGCAAAATATACTTTCTTGTATAACATGTATTGATGCACCCCCAATTAACTGGGTATTTTGTTTTAATACTACGAATCGATTGCATTGTTTTCTGTTCATGTTTATACTTTCAATACTTACATACATACAATCAGTGCACATCACTCCATAGTATGCTGGTGTACATGGTTTCTATAAACGTCACTTAGCGAAACTCGGCACTGTCTATGGAGGAGACGACCGGACCTGAGTCAACTCTGACTTCCTCGATGTCTCGCGGACAGCCGACGCCTTCTATTGACCTGCCTCGCTGGTTTCCCTGTCGATGAACAGCGACAACGACCACCTCGCTCCACGACACACCCAGCGACAACGACCACCTCGCCCCACGACATACCCAGCGACAACGACCACCTCGACCCACGACACACCCAGCGACAACGACCACCTCGCCCCACGACATACCCAGCGACAACGACCACCTCGCCCCACGACACACCCAGCGACAACGACCACCTCGCCCCACGACACACCCAGCGACAACGACCACCTCGCCCCACGACACACCCAGCGACTGCGGCTCATTGGAGACGCGCCAGGGACATGCACGTAATGTCGCAAATGTGTATTTTATAAGGAAACATACAATATCTTGTCGCTTTTTCTCATTAAAACCCCTTCCAGTATGTATCGTGTTTATCCGGAAATTCAAAAATACTTGGATCATATAATATAATATAAAATACTTGGATCATATAATATAATATAATATATGTTGCCATTGTAAGTTGGTCATGTCAGTTGTCACACCGTCGACCGTCCGTTGCACCATCCTTAGTCTCTCGAGTGGACAATTGGTATCACATCGTGTCGGGTTCGTTGGACCCATCCACGTTGTCGATGATGCCACGTGACCGGCTGCACCCCGGCTGTGACGAAGGGCGTCACTGTCTGCCCAGTGTGTTACAGGGGAGTCGATGTTGGTCAGTTTGACGACGACGACAACAACAACCGTTGAACATTGGTACAAAACACTCTACAGTGTTTTCAGAGTAGTTTCAAAACGGTTTAGTACCTAAGTTCAAAACAATTTTGTAATTATACATTATAACTGAAGCGCAAGGCGATTAGACGCACACGGTCACCTCAAAGCCAGGCATAGCTAACATGCCAAGCACGATGTATTCGACAGGTTTATGGCCGGGAAGGTCACTCAATGCAAGTAGTCTACCAACCTAGCGACACATTCCACGTTGGGTGGTATGTTTTATGAGGCCAACATACGATAATGCACGCATCGTGGTTGCTTTATCAAATCACACGGATTAGGTACCAGAACTGGAACTGGAGCTGGAGCTGGAGTTGGAACTGGAACTGGAACTGGAGTTGGAACTGGAACTGGTACTGGAGTTGGAACTGGAACTGGAGTTGGAACTGGAGTTGGAACTGGAGTTGGAACTGGAACTGGTACTGGAACTGGAACTGATACTGGAACTGGAGTTGGAGCTGGAACTGGAGCTGGAGTTGGAACTGGAGCTGGAACTAGAATTTCTTTATTCGATTTTTCTTTAACATAAAAAACTGCCAGGAGACTTTGTTTTCCGTGTGTATACCTTGCCTACAACATGTTTTACATCATTGTCACAGTTTATGGGAAGACAGGACATGGTGGTAATTTTTAGCCTAAGTGCATATGTAGCAGTTAGCATTTGAGCAGGAATTTTTGTAAAGTGTTAGTAGGTATTGCTTGGTGTATGTAGAAAAAACGTAAAGACTTAAGACTATGCGTATAGATTTTATCCACAATGCAGGGTGACATTATTCAAAGTAAAACTGGTAAGTGGAATCTAATACACACTCGAGGTTTGACTGTATGGGACAGCGATTTTATGACATTGCCTTGTGGGAATATCATGATAAGCAGCACTTTGTGCAAAAATTGTGATTGAAAAAATATAGGAACGCGTTTATGCATAAATTTGTGAAAAATGTCAAGCATTGACGCGTGAAAATGTCTTAAATTTGAAGTAGGAGAGAGTTCATTATTCCGTGTGTGAGTTGTATTTACTATGGGAAATTATTCTGATTGCCATTTTCTGGAGTTTGGATAGTCTATTCGTATCAAAACTCCACGATAACACGTTATACTTGAAGTGTGAAGAATTATACATAGTCTTCAGTGTGTATCCCGGTAGGAAGTGCTTTAGTTTATTCATGACTCCCAAAGTTCGTGATATTTTATTTGATATTCTGTCAATATTTGAGGTCCAGTTTAATGTTTCTTAAATAATAGTGCCTAAAAATTTTATTTGCATCCACCCTCTGTGGGTTGACCGTCTATTTGTACCGTTAGTTTTATAACTGAAATACTACGTTGTGGAACATGGAACAACATGTATTTAGTTTTACTTGTGTCTGGGGAAGTTTGTTTACAGACAACCATTCACTTATATAGTTTAGTTCAGTGTTAATGTTATCGCTGATAGTATTATAGTCCTGCATATTACTATTAGACATTATTAGTATTGCATTTAAAAGAGCAGAGTGATCCAACAAGAGTGGTCCCCGACAAGAGTGGTCCAACAAGAGTGGTCCCCGACAAGAGTGGTCCAACAAGAGTGGTCCCCGACAAGAGTGGTCCCCGACAAGAGTGGTCCCCGACAAGAGTGATCCGACGATAGTGGTCCCCGACAAGAGTGGTTCGACAAGAGTGGTCCCCGACAAGAGTGGTCCGACAAGAGTGGTCTCCGACAAGAGTGTTCCGACAAGAGTGGTATCATCAGCGTATATTATCGCCTTGAATTTATTGCTAGCAAGATGAATGTCAATTATATAGAGAATAAATCCCCAAGAAAGGCAACCTCAGTGAATGTAAGAACTGGAGAGGGGTCATGCTTCTATCAGTGCCCAGTAAAATTATCTGCCGTATTATCCTGGATAGAATACAAGAAACACTTGACAAGAAGCTAAGAAAGGAACAAGCTGGCTTTAGAAAGGATAAATCCTGCACAGACCACATTGCTACACTCAGGATTATCGTTGAACAATGCATTGGATGGCAGAGCTCCCTTTACATAAACTTTGTGGACTTCAAAAAAACATTCGATAGTATAGATAGGACAGTTCTATGGAAGCTCCTGTGGCACTATGGAACAAAATTTGTAACCCTAATAAAGAACATGTATGAAGGTTTCACTTGTCATGTCATCTTTAATGGACAAGTTTTAGAAGGCTTCCAGATTGGAACTGGAGTACGACAGGGCTGCTTGCTATCTCCACTGCTCTTTCTGATAGCCATAGACTGGACAATGAAAAGATCCACAGAACACCATCGTACTGGGATCCAGTGGAACTTGTTCTCACAACTAGAAGACCTGAATTTTGCAGATGATCTAGCACTACTCTCAGAATCCCTTAAGCACATGCAACAAAAAAACAGAAAGGCTTCAAGAAAAAAGCAGCCAACTGGGTCTTAAAATCAATGTGGGAAAAACAAAGGTGATGAAAGTCAACAGCAGATACTCCGAACCCATCTCACTAGAAAGTGGTACTGTTGAGGAAGTACAAGACTTCATCTACCTCGGGAGCAACATCAGTACAAATGGTGGAGCTCGCCATGCCTTCAGAACCCTACGCCCTGTATGGCGCTTTTCCCAACTATCCATAAACAATATCCGCATTTTCAACACCAACGTTAAACCTGTTCTTCTCTGTGGCTGTGAAACGTGGAAAACTACTCAGTCTCTCAACAACAAACTCCAAGTCTTCATCAACAGTCGCCTCCGATACATCCTTAAGGTATGGTGGCCAAACAAAATATCAAATGAAGAGCTCTGGAAGAAAACCAAACAGAAAGAAATAAGCACTACAATCAAGAGGAGAAAATGGAGCTGGATTGGCCACATACTCAGAAAAGATTCAACAAATACAACCAAACAAGCACTGGACTATAACCCACAAGGAAAGAGAAGACAAGGAAGGCCAAAAATCAACTGGAGACGCTCTTGATACAGTGGGGGGTCACCTGGCAAGAGGCCAAAGCTCTAACCCAGAAGAGAGTGAGGTGGAGAAACATGGTTGACACCCTATGAAGGGGCCAAGAGGATTAAGTAAGTAAGTAAAGAGAATAGATAACAGTGAACCTAGTATTGACCCCTGTGGGACACATGGTGAGATAACAGTGGACCTAGTATTGACCCCTGTGGGACACATGGTGAGATAACAGTGGACCTAGTATTGACCCCTGTGGGACACATGGTGAGATAGATAACAGTGGACCTAATATTGACCCCTGTGGGACACATGGTGAGATAGATAACAGTGGACCTAGTATTGACCCCTGTGGGACACATGGTGAGATAGATAACAGTGGACCTAGTATTGACCCCTGTGGGACACATGGTGAGATAGTTAACGAGTCAGACATTATATCACCGAATTGGACAATTCATTACCCAAATTAGCGGAGTTCGAACGAACCACCCTCTTTGGGAGAATTTGTTTAGCAGCACCGTTTTTTTCAGAAATCATCCCTTAAATACGCTCGCACACCCTGTTCAAAGCCTTGGGGACCTGTGACATACAGGAACCAATGATGACAAGTGTATTAGTCCAACTTACGGGTCACCCCCTCGAGTCCGGGGAAAGACTCCGTGTGTGGCAACGATCGCTGTAGTTACAAGAACATTGATCTCATCGACGATTACTCACGAGTCAGCGAGGCACGCGCGGAATGTTTGGATTGTTGTCACGGTCGACTGAACTCAACAATAAGTCACTGGATCGTAGCAGTGTTTGATACGTTTACAGAATACACTATTCAGGAATTTGAATGTTGAAATGCAGTTGCTAAATCTACTGGTACCCTACTTGTAATGTCACACTCAGAAGGTACCTTGTATGATGTCACGTAGCCTAGTTTGCTTCCACACACAAATCTCCTGCTTTTGTTATATATGTTATCATGCTGGTTAAACAATTCTTTTAATTACCTTTGTTGTTGATTTTGTGTGTGAGATGTTCCATAATTTTACAGGAATGCAATAATATTACATTGGTTGTGTCGCAGTTGGAAATACAGAAATGGTTAACTGAAATAAGGTTTCCATAAAATTAACGGATGACGTCACGGAACTAAAATCACAGAAAGAAACACCACTTTTTTCCGGGAAGCACAACATGTACAGCATAGTTTTGCGACATTTTCCGTTGACTTTCCTTCTTGTAAAACCGACGTATTTTGTGGCTTATTTCGCTTACTGTGTAGCATGAATAAATAGGGATTAATTGATTGTATTAAAATAGTTCATTTCCTTTGCTGCAAGGGGAGTTGACAAATGTTTTACAATAGATGTCAGCACAGCCGGAAATGGCCGTTATACTTCAAAACGCACTTTTTGGTCAGATCATACGAACGGTTGCCTATGTGTGCGTGACGTCAGTCGCAGTGTAATCACAGTACTTACGCCGCGTAGGCGGGTGGGGTAACTCGGGTGAAAATACCCGTCGAAATACCGTCTATGAATGGCTCACGAAACGTGACTTGCGGTGTCCGGTTCTGGCTGCATTTAGGCTGTAGTTTATTACATTTAGCTTGGCGGGAAAACCGTGAGTAACAGTTTCATTCAGGCACACGAGGCAGTTAACACAATTGTCCGAGTCGCAATGTGGATGTTTCTGTAGTTTTGGTAGTTAGTGATACATACAGTTCACAGCAAATTACACATTTACCCTCTGTGTGGGAACGTTCACTTTCCGAAGGCACCAACACAAGGGACGTAATATGTTTAGTGTCGCATCTACGATACACATATTTTACGTTATTCCCATATTCCAAACGGTAGGCGGACTAACAATTATATTATAACCATTTTCCGTATGAAGCTTAATTATAGAGAATAACCTGATACTGCGTGTTGCGTGCACCAACAGCAACAAAGTAGTGGTTGGTCGTTGGCACATTTCCCTACATGTGAGATCATTTTGATTTATGGTTAGCATGATTTTATGACTGCAGGGAACGTTAGTAATTTCTAGGTCACATCTCCCTCACCATGGTTGAGTCAGTTGCAGTAACAACACGGGGAAACGACAGGTATAGATGATTAGCTATAATTCAATACAGGGATATATGCGCGATATAAATATATAAACATAAAGGGCGGTGAACGTGGGAACCAACAAGTGATCGATCGATGAGTGCATGGTGCAATTAGCGTGTCATCGATGTCAAATAAACACTTAATACACTAATCAAACAATGTTGCATTGAACCAATAACTACTCGACGAGTAGTGACTACTTAATCAACACCGGTTCTAGCCAACACTTTCACTCGTCAACCAAAGCACGCACAGCCAAAATCACATATTTAACGGCAATTTAAGTAGCGCACACAGGTTTAGCTTCAGAAGCAGGTCGTAGTCTTTGACAACCCCAGGTTGGTCGTCACGCGTCGCCGAACACAGCAGCAGTTGGAAATCACGCGAAAAAACGGTTCGTGAATCACCCGCATACGTCAGCAGCTGTGGAGTCGTTAGTCACACGTCTTGTTATAATTACACAGAATGGGTAATTTTAAGATGTACTACAACGAGACGGGGATGTAATTGGCTTCAATTGTGTTGTTCCATTTATGCATAACACTAACTGCCCACTTTTCGGCTATTGCAACAGTTACAATGTATCCATTCACGCCAACGGGGCTAGCTATTCAATTAGTGTTTGTGGCAGGACGCTACAGTGAATGGTCAAACAAACCCAGCTGGTCCTTGGTCTATTTAGTTGGTACTGGTCCGAGGTCTATATAGCTGGTGCTGGTCCGTGGTTTATTTAGCAGGTGCTGGTCCGTGGTCTGTCTAGCAGGTGCTGGTCCGTAGTCTATCGTGCTGGTCCAATCTAGTTGTTCCACTTCCCCATTGTGGCAATTGGCTCGTTTTTCAGTATGCCGCGAGTTGAGAGCGAACGACAGAAAGGGGATTCTTTGTACGCTGTCGAGCATGTGCGTTGAATGGCCACAGTATCGGTACCATTGATATAACGACTGTGGCCCGCGGCTCAGTCGGGGACAGCCAGACGAAGCGCGGTCGTCACGCACGGCTGACTCGCTGAATTGCGTGCACTGGGGCGGGACACTCCCCGATGTTTCATAAAATAGTTTAAACTTAGAAAATGGGTGTTGCCGAGAGCACGCGAGGTCTTATGATATTTCAAAGTAACAAGTCATCTTTATGTTTATTGTAAAGTGAAAAACTTGTTATGTTCCCAAAATTGTGGGTGGGCTTTATATTACATTCTTTTTTTAAAAAGGATACGCTACTAGAACGAGCGCCTAGATAATGCAAGTATTTTTGGAGAGGGTTCGCCCGGCGCACCCACTGTGTCCGCTGATAACAGGGTAGAAGCGTACAACAAACAATATAGCGAAAATTGTTATATTAGTCAAGGTCAAGTGAAAGAATTTCTTTTTCACTAATTATCCTTGTCAAAATTCCCATTGAGTTAAAGTGTCTAACAGGACACGGCTGAAATAATCTAAATCATGATGTCTTCCTGTTCAGAACGTAAACGTTTAGTGGAAAAGGGCCAAGGTATAATCGGGGTATGTGTAAGGTTGCATGCAGGGCCAAGTGAACTCTCGTGGTCACGTCAACGCTCCGCATTCTGACGAATAAACTTATTCACGATTGGAGATTGTAAAATATGCACCGAAATTGAAATAGACAATCTGTGGGTTGACATCCGGGACACTTAGTGTATTGCTGATGATACTAAATATTTTTGGACAATTGACAGGTTGTGAGTAAACTGGAATATAATTTTTGTTGCATACTATTTGGCAAAATGTGAGAATAACAAATGTAGAGAACAAACAGATTAATTGTGGGATACATTTGATGCTTGAAAACTTGGTTAGTTAATAGCAAGCAGTACACTAATAAAACACATTTGTTTGCAGGGTAGTAAATGCACACTGTGAAAGCACAGGTTTCTTCTGTCTTCGGTTTATATAATCCACACAGCCCAGCACGGGGCTAACATACGAGTTCCAAGCCTTTGTATTTGACAGTGTTTTATTATTTTACTTCCTTGACTTGTCTATGCGAATTTGAGGCGCCACACAACGGGGAGTGACCCCCCTGCTACCTCTGACCAGTGACCCGTGACACTGGCCGTATAAACGTTGGGCACACCTGTGTCGCTTCATTCACTAGAGTCGAACACACCGAGCATACCATGACAGTTGCTGGTTGTTGTACCTAGGAGTTTTCATGTTATATCGATCATATTACTGGCTCGATAACTGATCAACGACCATGGCCTACTTGAGCCAAAACCGAGGACTGGACACGATAGACAAGGCCCAGTATTACGTGTGGTACCTGGGCTGGAGAGAGAGCAACGCGATCGGTGGGCGAGCCCACACGGAGCCGGTCGTAAAGGAGTTGGTGAGTCGTCGCAAGACGGAGGAGGAACTCGTTAAGTTCACGATCGAAGTGAACCCGTCCGAGCTACGGATCATTCAGCTGATCGAGGGCAAGAAGGGGAAGATTGAGCGGAAGCGTCACCCGTCGGTGCCGGCCCGTGATGTGACATACGCCGTGCAGGCGCTGTCCCCCGACGAGGACGTCGTCGCCTGTATCTACCTCGGTTTCAACCCGCAGACTCACCGGGTCGTGCATGTACACGTCTACCGCTGCGATTCGCCCGACACGGCCCGGCGGATGGTGGACCACCTCAACCGGATCATCGCGCTGCCGGAGCACCGCGTTCGTCTGCGCGGGATCGAGGAGGATCTCGTTCGCAAGGAACACATCGTGCCGCGGCCCATGGGGCTCGGGGAGCCGGCTGACGACGCCGACACGATGACCTACGATGACGACGTGATGACTGACTACACCGTCGATAGGTCGACGTCACCGGAACGCAAATGGACGGGGAGAGCTCCACCGGCGCCACCGACCGGCACCACTAATACTGGCGGATTCACGTCGCTGGCGGCAGAGCTACATTCGCGCCTCGGCAACAAAAAGACGGCACCGCTTCTGCTCCCGGTCAAAGACTACGGTACGTGGAAGTTAATAGGCAACAATGTTGACTTTGAGAACCGGAAGTGCCGCAACGTTGATTTGGTCGGCGTCAAAGGTGCTGGTCTCATCAGCGATGACATTAGCAAGGGTAAATCAGGCACGGGATTGGTGACAGTCATCAGTCTGGGCGAGGGAGGCGAAGTAAAGGTCGACAGCGGTCGCCGTAAGGCGCCGGTGCCGACACCGGAAGTGAATCGACAGACGAGAACCGCTGCCCCAGAAGTGCGCAAAGAGAGTTCCGGCGGAGAGGACAGCGCTCGCGGAGACAGCGATATAGGCAGTAATCGCAACAGCAACAAGTCTGACGAGGCCGCACCTCCGTCAGCGCGGCCCACATTCAACGAATTCGGGCAGGAACGGATCCGTCTTAGCAGTGGCTTCCACGACGACTACTTGGCCGACGACGACGATGAAGACGAAGTGCTTGTCAGGAAGGGTGACGACATCCAGGCGATCACGCCGCGCTGGAAGAGGACTCAGGTGTTCGTCCCTGCCCGCCCTGCAGACACGTTACCGCTCCCAGCCGACCTGAGCCCGGAGTATGGCTCCCGGCCCTTCCTTCCCGTCTCGCCCGACCTCCTCGGCGTCGATCAGATCCCTCCCCCAGAACCAAGTCCTCGGAGCAGCGGCCCTGTGAGCCCACGGAGCGTCGGTCCCGTGTCCCGAAACAGCACCCACAGCTCGGGATCCGGGGGAACGAGACGCAAGTACGCACCGTCCACACTCGGGCTCGTGGCCGGGGGACGTGACGAGGGCTACCGGTCGATGGACCGCGGCGAGGTGCCGACGAAGTACTACGACCATGTGGCCGACATATCAGCGAGCATGCCGGCCCTGTCGCTACAGGACCGGCGCTACAACGGGGCGCCAGGAGCAGGTATCGTGTACGCCGGTACGGGAGACGACGTTCCCGTAGACTACGACGAAACCTTCGATCAGAGGAATATGTCGTCGAGGCGCCGCCTACCGAGAACATATCACCGATGATAACAATAGTGCGCATGACTGCCTGTTGTGTCTGTATCCGTTTGTCGATCGCCGTTTCGGTGACGTCATCGATGATTTGTGTTGTCTGAAAGATTCACCGTCTTGTGTTCACCGTCCGTCTAAGTACGGTGTGTGGGTGAGGGATTTCTGCAATAGACAAGCAACATCAAGTGTCGGAATTGACCGAGCGTTCGAATGGAAGAATAACTCACGTCGGGTTGACATTCGAGATGTGACGTCACACGCATGGTCGTATTCTAATATCGGGCAAACCTCATATATTCAGGCGCCCGATGAACGAGACCCGGATGTTAGGCCCACAAACATTGTGACTGAAACTATATTCGCTGGTATCTTGCGACATCTGCGATGACGTCATCACACGTAAGCACAATTTAAATCCGCGTTTCGTTCAACTTCTACTGCAGTGACTATTGTGTGAACTCGTGTGAGTGAAACCGAAATGTGATAGTTCGGACGATTGCGATCCGATATGTGGCGACCTGTATTTATTTATTAACTGTGTGAGAGGTCGCATTCAGGGAGATTAGGTTTAGTCTGTCTGAAGACAGTGTAATCAGTGTAGCAACTGTTGAAGTCAGTCAGCTGGGTATGCGGTCACATTGAAGTCAGTCAGCTAGGTATACGGTCACATTGAAGTCACGCCACAACAGTGATGTTCTCAAGGAGCTCGGCGGCTGACTCAGTGTAACTCACGTGGATCATCATATCATAAATTATCATATAATCAACATCGTGTACAACTGTAAATATGCGCGTTGTCTTAAGCGAAATCACGAACCTGAAAGTTTGGTCGTAGCAATCTCTCCGAGTCGGAAACACGTGACTTTGAGGTTGTTGTGACTGAGGACTGCTGATTGCGTTCAGGATATTAAGCATGTGTCCAGGTAACACGGGCGTGGCGCTTATCTGTGTTGAGCCGGTCAAGTATAAACAGTGGTGTATATTTCACTATACAACGGGCGTCAAGTAAAACCGCGTTTACTCGAGGCAGTGCATCACAACTATAACGTTTATTCGAGGCAGTGCATCACAAAGATAACGTTTACTCGAGGCAGTGCATCACAACGATAACGTTTACTCTAGGCAGTGCATCACAACGATAACGTTTACTCGAGGCAGTGCATCACAACTATAACGTTTACTCAAGGCAGTGCATCACAACGATAACGTTTACTCTAGGCAGTGCATCACAACGATAACGTTTACACTAGGCAGTGCATCACAACGATAACGTTTACTCGAGGCAGTGCATCACAACGATAACGTTTACACTAGGCAGTGCATCACAACGATAACGTTTACTCAAGGCAGTACATCACAACGATAACGTTTACTCGAGGCAGTGCATCACAACGATAACGTTTACTCGAGGCAGTGCATCACAACGATAACGTTTACTCGAGGCAGTACATCACAACGATAACGTTTACTCGAGGCAGTGCATCACAACGATAACGTTTACTCGAGGCAGTGCATCACAACGATAACGTTTACTCGAGGCAGTGCACCACAAAGATAACGTGATTGTGATGCGATTACAAACGTGTCAGAAAGAATGCGATGGCCTAATCACGTAAGGAACGTTGTCAGTGTAAACACAACTAACGTTGCCCGTGTAAACACAACTAACGTTGCCCGTGTAAACACAACTACCGTTGCCCGTGTAAACACAACTAAATGATGTGACTTCGAACCGAATAAGCGGCAGTGAATCTTTAAACCTTCTTACTATGAAACAATGTATCAATCACTGGTCATAAGCATACATGCAAATCAGCAAATACTAAAATGATATTATGTACAATATCACTAACACAACAGTTATAATAAGATAATGTTTCAAAAAGCTTGCATTCATATACACAACATTGTTTTAAAATACGTATGGATGCACTCAAACATATGGTAGAACTTGTAGAACTTGTAGAACTTGCCATCGCAGCAACGGTGCTTCTCGGAACCGCCAGTAATACATTTCAAACCGGCATTGCTACCGGCGCATGCGTACACCAGCCGGAAATTATGGATAACGATAAATAGCGCAGTTTTGGACTACGACATGGGGGTCTTGTCATTTCAGTGTCTCAAACTGTGGAATATGCAAAACGTCACTATGTATGAATAAGATAAGCACCTGTGTAAATATTGTATATGTGTATAATTGTGTGGTAAGACGTGCCAGATGTAGACAATGTATATTCAACACGTTTTGTATATAACTGCTTCGCATGTATTTGTATATATTGTGTATATTGATGCAATTTGCTGCAACATTTTCACATTACATTTTATATTCGTTAAATGTGAGTGTTTCGTCTTTTCTGTTACATCCGATACTTTGGCCACCTGTGCCGTGTTTGTCAGTAACTACTACGCCATGTCACGATGATAGACGTTCGTCCAATGACGGATGGAAGGATTAAGCTAAGAAAGATGCCTCAAATATGGATGTCACTCACACACGCACGGTCACTTGTACACACATTCCCCAATATCAACAAATAGGGATGCCACTCACACACGCACGGTCACTTGTACACACATTCCCCAATATCAACAAATAGGGATGTCACTCACACACGCCCGGTCACTTGTACACACATTCCCCAATATCAACAAATAGGGATGTCACTCACACACGCACGGTCACTTGTACACACATTCCCCAATATCAACAAATAGGGATGCCACTCACACACGCACGGTCACTTGTACACACATTCCCCAATATCAACAAATAGGGATGTCACTCACACACGCACGGTCACTTGTACACACATTCCCCAATATCAACAAATAGGGATGTCACTCACACACGCACGGTCACTTGTACACACATTCCCCAATATCAACAAATAGGGATGTCACTCACACACGCACGGTCACTTGTACACACATTCCCCAATATCAACAAATAGGGATGTCACTCACACACGCACGGTCACTTGTACACACATTCCCCAATATCAACAAATAGGGATGTCACTCACACACGCACGGTCACTTGTACACACATTCCCCAATATCAACAAATAGGGATGTCACTCACACACGCACGGTCACTTGTACACACATTCCCCAATAATATTATCAACAAATTCCAGTTGACACACATTGAACACTCAGTGAATCAAGACTGCGTTAATTTGTGAGTGACTCGCCCTTGTGGTATTCCGTTCTAAAGGTATCCAACCTGTGAACATTTAGACAGTGGCACGTGGTTTGTTCACATTGTGCATTGTACTTTGTTAGAAGAGTTTGTGCCAGGAACATAATGCTTTAATTAAAGGAAATGTGAGATGTCATTACGGCGTTCATAATTGGTTCAATAAGGACTAGAGTATATTAATCATATGGAAACGACAAATGAATGACTATATAAACAGTACACATTAGCATAATTATTACAGCACATAGCAATGATTGTAAGTTGTTGGGAAAAGGGCATTCAGGTGGAAGTGATGCATTTTGTACATTGCATTCAATCGAGCAGCAACATATTGTGAGTTTCAACGAGATGGACACATTGAGAATTATAACGTGATATTGTGTCAATCATGTTTACATTGTAGTAAAAAACACTGAAAGCGATATTATTCTAAACAAAACCTGAAAGTGATATTCTAACTAATGTACGAGTAAAATTCAGGCATATAGAATGACGTGGTATCGTGTGACAAAGTTGTCAGTTGGTGCTTGATCAAGTATATAGCGAACAGGTAGACACATATGGGCCAACTATGCCGAGACGGCGACATAGGCCGTGTTGTAGAGGCGCAGGAACCCCGTACAAGTAAACAAGTGATTCTCTCGAGGAATGTCACGCTTCCGTGCTTCCATCATCCGTTCTTACAATTGAAAGAATTTGGCTCACTTGCAACTATTTGACCACAGTTGCTACTGCTGGCGTATCTGGCCCTTCGACGCCACGTGTTCAACAGAGCGTTGCTTTTAACCCTAACCCCATTATCAACGTCACCAACTGTAGTTGGTGTGACCTTTATCAAACAGGACAACGGTTACTTTAATTTTGAACTTATGTCGGACTTTGTCTATTTTTGTAATTTATGCAGCATGCACGTTCATATGTTTTTTTTAGAAGAAATTACAAAGTGGGTAGATGATGGGTCACCAGTGGATGTTGTCTACTTAGATTTTCAGAAAGCTTTCGATAAAGTGCCACATCAAAGATTGTTACTTAAACTAAAAGCCCATGGTATAGGCAATGATGTAATCAACAGGATAGAAAAGTGGCTTACACACAGAAGACAGAGAGTAATAGTAGACGGTGAGATTTCAAACTGGAAATCTGTTTTGAGTAGGGTACCACATGGATCAGTATTAGGCCCTATACTGTTTTTAATATATATAAATGATTTGGAGGATGACATATCTAGCAAAGTACTCAAATTTGCAGATGACACAAACGTATTCAGAAAGGTTACTAATGATACAGATAACCAAAGTTTACAGGATGATCTGGAAAAATTAGTTAAATGGTCAGAAAAATGGCAAATGTTATTCAATTTTGGGAAGTGTAAATGTATACACATAGGACATGGAAATATGGACGAGGAATATAAAATGGGGGATGCTGTACTAGGTAGAACCACACAAGAAAAGGATTTAGGAGTAACATTTAATGCTGACATGAAAGTTTCAGAGCAATGTGGGATTGCTGCTTCGAAAGGAAATCAAATTCTATGGCTAATTAGGAGAACTATCACGTATAAGGAGAAACATCTAATTGTACCCCTGTACAAAGCAATAGTTAGACCACATTTGGAATATTGTATTCAAGCATGGAGGCCATATCGTAAAAAGACATAGATAAGCTAGAAAGAATACAACGAAGAGCAACTAAGATGATTCCAGAATTAAGAGACCTTAGTTACGAAAGTCGCTTATTACAATGTGGTTTGACAACACTAGAGACCAGGAGACTAAGAGGAGACCAAATAGAAGTGTTTAAAATAGTGAACGGTTATGAGGATGTTGATAGGAATATGTTCTTCAAACTTAAAGAAGGCAGTAGAACCAGAGGACACAAAGCAGCATTAGTTAAGGAGCAGTGTAGGTTGGACATGAGAAAGTACTCTTTCTCACAGAGGGTGATAAATGAATGGAACAAACTGCCAAATGATTGTGTTAATGCTAGTAGTGTGAATATGTTTAAAAATAGAATTGACAGATATCTGATAAGGGCGGGCTACACATAGATGAGAAAATTGTTGGACTCTCGATAAGCCAATGGCTTCCTTGTCCACTTGCCATCTGGAACTTGTTGTTCGAGATGGCAATCTTGTTAAATCTTGTTAAATATGTTCAGATTCTTTATTTCTAAACCACGTGTTAATCAATAGCCAGAAAAAGAAGCCACCAAACATATTTCACACCATTGGGCGACGCATACGACTCGTATTATCGCCCACGTTGTGTGTGTGTGTGTGTGTGTGTGTGTGTGTGTGTGTTGTGTGTGTGTGTGTGTGTGTGTGTGTGTGTGTGTGTGTGTGTGTGTGTGTGTGTGTGTGTGTGTGTGTGTGTGGGTGTGGGTGTGTGGGTGTGTGTGTGTGGGTGGATGTGTGTGTGTGTGTGTGCATGTGCACGTGTGTGTGTGTGTGCGTGGTGTGCGTGGTGTGTGTGTGGGTGGGTGGGTGTGTGGGTGTGTGCGTGTGCGTGTGGGTGCGTGTGTGTGTGCGTGTGTGTGGTGGTGGTTTGGTGGGTGTGGTGTGTGTGGTGTGGTGGGTGCGTGAAATAAAACGCCGACCTACATACGATGCAGGCAGTAAATTCATCGACCATTAGCCAGACTACAGTAGTTGAGTATCGTCCTTCAATAGAGGAAGAAGACTTTTATGGGTTCGCCTTTCGCCTTTGATATAGGTGCTGTGTTAAACCAAGTAGGCGTGTTGGAAAACCATTTTCATTAAACGAAATGGGATAGCTTCAATGGACGTGGCCATCGAAAAGCCGACCAGTATTTATGGACAAACACGACTCTCTTTAAACCGTCACAACAGACGGGCTGTGAACAACGACGTGACTTGTTGAGTTTGGAGTATGTAGAGTAATGAGTGTATTGACGCCGTCTATAGTCATGGCCGGTTTTGTCTAGTCGCTTACAGTGTAGGCCAGTAAACGACTTGCACAATCGTTGGCAATCAGGAAGTTGCCGCGTTATGAGTAATACCTCGGTAGTTTATGACGTCGTGTGAGACTATGTTTAGCACACGAAGTGGCCGCGAAAGCAACACGAGGGAAGGGAGCGGCTCATGATATCACCTAGCTTGGGGACCGATTCATAAATACTATTTTTAATCTTTTTTCAAAGATGACACACTCCTTGACTTTGACCTGCACAACACAGTGCATACGTTCGCTTGGCGACTTGAAAATAATGTTATATTGACGGTTATCTTTCCTCACAATGCGTGACATATATTCATCTTCTGATAGGTGTAATTTTTTAACCTGATTTTCGTTGCAGTGTGCGTCTTTTACTTTAATGTTGAGTGTTGTTTTAGTGCCTTCAGTGCTCAAAGTATGATCGTTTTTGTTGAAAATCGTGTTACGTAACATAACCAACTATTGTATCACATTTGCCTCCCAAATGTATTTTAGCGAAACACAATTAAAACATAAGTTATATGGTAATGTGACTGTTTCGGTGGGATATCGTGTTGACATTGCATGTTGCGGGAACGTAGGTTTGCGGGTGATCCATTGAGCGCCTGACCCTTATAAACTGTGTCCACGTGCACTGGACATTGTTGACATAAACAGATAACGGCCAGCTTACACAAAACATGTTGTGGATCGTTAAATTACCTTTGGGGTTAAGATCTTAGAACGCATATAGTTTATGCTATATAACATGACTGTACAATACAAACAGTCAGACTTGGTACTGTTAACGCACGCACGCCTTGGTACTGTTAACGCACGCACGCCTTGGTACTGTTAACGCATGCACGCCTTGGTAGTGTTAGCGCACGCACGCCTTGGTACTGTTAAGGCACGCATCCTTGGTAGTGTTAACGCAAGCACGCCTTGGTACTGTTAACGCACGCACGCCTTGGTACTGTTAACGCACACACGCCTTGGTACTGTTAACGCACGCACCCTTGGTAGTGTTAACGCACGCACGCCTTGGTACTGTTAACGCACGCACGCCTTGGTACTGTTAACGCACGCACGCCTTGGTACTGTTAACGCACGCACGCCTTAGTAGTGTTAGCGCACGCACGCCTTGGTACTGTTAACGTACGCACGCCTTGGTACTGTTAACGCACGCACGCCTTGGTACTGTTAACGCACGCACGCATTGGTACTATTAACGCACGCACGCCTTGGTATTGTTAAAGCACGCACGCAATCACGCACGCAACTACGCACACACACGCGCGCGCGCACACACATACACATACACACCCGGAGAGAGAGAGAGGGGGGAGAGTATTAGAGAGAGACGGACGGAGAGAGAGAGAGAATGAGGGGGTGAGAGAGAGAAGAAAGAGTGGGAGGGAGGGAGGGAGAGATATGTAGAGAGAGAGAGAGAGAGTAGGAAGGAGAGAGAAAGAGGGGGAGACGCAGGCACACACACAGACGACAGACAGACAGGGGCAGAGAATACAAGAACAAATAAATAGATAACGAGAGAGGAAGAGAAGGAAAAAGGAAGATAGTAAAAGAGGGAGCGAAGGAGAGATAATGAGAGAACACACACCTTAACAAAATAATCTATATTTCTAGATGTCAATTATAATCATAAAAGTAAATACATGTAACATCAATGACATATATAAAATAAATCAAACACCCAGGGACGATCAAACACCCAGGGATGATCAAACACCCAGGGATGATCAAACACCCAGGGATGAGCTCCAGCGAGACTGACATTCTAAGCACACAGGACGCGATAACAACACTTACTAACTACGGAGACGTTTCAATCAGTTCTAAACTTAAAGACTCTAACGCGATTTCACGGACAAGTTAACACAGACTAACACAGTTCGACAGCGCTATACGAACGTCAATGGACTTAACTCAACATTGTTCGGGAAACAGATTATTCGACGGAGTGTGAAACAAGAGTCCACGAAGTGGGTCGGACACACAGCGTACGATGGTTGACAGAACAAACGACAACACAGTCCGACATTGTTACGCCGGGTCAATAAGAATGAGTGGGGTGGATATACATGACAGACAGACGGACAAGAATGAGATGGGTGGGTGGATATACATGACAGACAGACGGACAAGAATGAGATGGGTGGGTGGATATACATGACAGACAGACGGACAAGAATGAGATGAGTGGGTGGATATACATGACAGACAGACGGACAAGAATGAGATGAATGGGTGGATATACATGACAGACAGACGGACAAGAATGAGATGGGTGGGGCGGATATACATGACAGGCAGACGGACAAGAATGAGATGGGTGGATGGATATACATGATAGACAGACGGACAAGAATGAGATGGGTGGGGCGGATATACATGACAGGCAGACGGAAAAGAATGAGATGGGTGGGGCGGATATACATGACAGGCAGACGGACAAGAATGAGATGGGTGGGGCGGATATACATGACAGACAGACGGACAAGAATGAGATGGGTGGGGTGGATATACATGACAGACAGACGGACAAGAATGAGATGGGTGGGTGGATATACATGACAGACAGACGGACAAGAATGAGATGGGTGGGGTGGATATACATGACAGACAGACGGACAAGAATGAGATGGGTGGGTGGATATACATGACAGACAGACGGACAAGAATGAGATGGGTGGGGTGGATATACATGACAGACAGACGGACAAGAATGAGATGAGTGGGTGGATATACATGACAGACAGACGGACAAGAATGAGATGAGTGGGTGGATATACATGACAGACAGACGGACAAGAATGAGATGGGTGGGGTGGATATACATGACAGACAGACGGACAAGAATGAGATGAGTGGGTGGATATACATGACAGACAGACGGACAAGAATGAGATGAGTGGGTGGATATACATGACAGACAGACGGACAAGAATGAGATGGGTGGGGTGGATATACATGACAGACAGACGGACAAGAATGAGATGGGTGGGGTGGATATACATGACAGACAGACGGACAAGAATGAGATGAGTGGGTGGATATACATGACAGACAGACGGACAAGAATGAGATGGGTGGGTGGATATACATGACAGACAGACGGACAAGAATGAGATGAATGGGTGGATATACATGACAGACAGACGGACAAGAATGAGATGGGTGGGGTGGATATACATGACAGACAGACGGACAAGAATGAGATGAGTGGGTGGATATACATGACAGACAGACGGACAAGAATGAGATGGGTGGGGTGGATATACATGACAGACAGACGGACAAGAATGAGATGAATGGGTGGATATACATGACAGACAGACGGACAAGAATGAGATGAGTGGGTGGATATACATGACAGACAGACGGACAAGAATGAGATGAATGGGTGGATATACATGACAGACAGACGGACAAGAATGAGATGGGTGGGGTGGATATACATGACAGACAGACGGACAAGAATGAGATGAGTGGGTGGATATACATGACAGACAGACGGACAAGAATGAGATGGGTGGGGTGGATATACATGACAGACAGACGGACAAGAATGAGATGGGTGGGGTGGATATACATGACAGACAGACGGACAAGAATGAGATGAGTGGGTGGATATACATGACAGACAGACGGACAAGAATGAGATGGGTGGGGTGGATATACATGACAGACAGACGGACAAGAATGAGATGGGTGGGGTGGATATACATGACAGACAGACGGACAAGAATGAGATGAGTGGGTGGATATACATGACAGACAGACGGACAAGAATGAGATGGGTGGGGTGGATATACATGACAGACAGACGGACAAGAATGAGATGATTGGGTGGATATACATGACAGACAGACGGACAAGAATGAGATGAGTGGGTGGATATACATGACAGACAGACGGACAAGAATGAGATGGGTGGGTGGATATACATGACAGACAGACGGACAAGAATGAGATGGGTGGGGTGGATATACATGACAGACAGACGGACAAGAATGAGATGGGTGGGGTGGATATACATGACAGACAGACGGACAAGAATGAGATGGGTGGGGCGGATATACATGACAGACAGACGGACAAGAATGAGATGGGTGGGGTGGATATACATGATAGACAGACGGACAAGAATGAGATGGGTGGGGTGGATATACATGATAGACAGACGGACAAGAATGAGATGAATGGGTGGATATACATGACAGACAGACGGACAAGAATGAGATGGGTGGGGTGGATATACATGACAGACAGACGGACAAGAATGAGATGAATGGGTGGATATACATGACAGACAGACGGACAAGAATGAGATGGGTGGGGTGGATATACATGACAGACAGACGGACAAGAATGAGATGGGTGGGGTGGATATACATGACAGACAGACGGACAAGAATGAGATGAGTGGGTGGATATCCACGACAGACAGACGGACAAGAATGAGGTGAGTGGGTGGATATACATGACAGTCAGACGGACAAGAATGAGATGAATGGGTGGATATACATGACAGACAGACGGACAAGAATGAGATGGGTGGGGTGGATATACATGACAGACAGACGGACAAGAATGAGATGGGTGGGGTGGATATACATGACAGACAGACGGACAAGAATGAGATGAGTGGGTGGATATACATGACAGACAGACGGACAAGAATGAGATGGGTGGGGTGGATATACATGACAGACAGACGGACAAGAATGAGATGAGTGGGTGGATATACATGACAGACAGATGGACAAGAATGAGATGGGTGGGGCGGATATACATGACAGACAGACGGACAAGAATGAGATGAGTGGGTGGATATACATGACAGTCAGACGGACAAGAATGAGATGAATGGGTGGATATACATGACAGACAGACGGACAAGAATGAGATGGGTGGGGTGGATATACATGACAGACAGACGGACAAGAATGAGATGGGTGGGGTGGATATACATGATAGACAGACGGACAAGAATGAGATGGGTGGGGTGGATATACATGACAGTCAGACGGACAAGAATGAGATGAGTGGGGTGGATATACATGACAGACAGACGGACAAGAATGAGATGGGTGGGGCGGATATACATGACAGACAGACGGACAAGAATGAGATGGGTGGGGTGGATATACATGACAGACAGACGGACAAGAATGAGATGAGTGGGTGGATATACACAACAGACAGACGGACAAGAATGAGATGAATGGGTGGATATACATGACAGTCAGACGGACAAGAATGAGATGAGTGGGTGGATATACATGACAGACAGACGGACAAGAATGAGATGGGTGGGGTGGATATACATGGCAGTCAGACGGACAAGAATGAGATGAGTGGGGTGGATATACATGACAGTCAGACGGACAAGAATGAGATGAGTGGGGTGGATATACATGACAGACAGACGGACAAGAATGAGATGGGTGGGGCGGATATACATGACAGACAGACGGACAAGAATGAGATGGGTGGGGTGGATATACATGACAGACAGACGGACAAGAATGAGATGAGTGGGTGGATATACACGACAGACAGACGGACAAGAATGAGATGAATGGGTGGATATACATGACAGACAGACGGACAAGAATGAGATGGGTGGGGCGGATATACATGACAGACAGACGGACAAGAATGAGATGGGTGGGGCGGATATACATGACAGACAGACGGACAAGAATGAGATGGGTGGGGTGGATATACATGACAGACAGACGGACAAGAATGAGATGAGTGGGTGGATATACACGACAGACAGACGGACAAGAATGAGATGAATGGGTGGATATACATGACAGTCAGACGGACAAGAATGAGATGAGTGGGTGGATATACATGACAGACAGACGGACAAGAATGAGATGGGTGGGGTGGATATACATGACAGTCAGACGGACAAGAATGAGATGAGTGGGGTGGATATACATGACAGTCAGACGGACAAGAATGAGATGAGTGGGGTGGATATACATGACAGACAGACGGACAAGAATGAGATGGGTGGGGCGGATATACATGACAGACAGACGGACAAGAATGAGATGGGTGGGGTGGATATACATGACAGACAGACGGACAAGAATGAGATGAGTGGGTGGATATACACGACTGACAGACGGACAAGAATGAGATGAATGGGTGGATATACATGACAGACAGACGGACAAGAATGAGATGGGTGGGGTGGATATACACGACAGACAGACGGACAAGAATGAGATGAATGGGTGGATATACATGACAGACAGACGGACAAGAATGAGATGAATGGGTGGATATACACGACAGACAGACGGACAAGAATGAGATGAATGGGTGGATATCCACGACAGACAGACGGACAAGAATGAGATGAGTGGGTGGATATCCACGACAGACAGACGGACAAGAATGAGATGAATGAGTGGATATAGACGACAGATAGACAGACAAGAATGAGATGAGTGGATGGATAAACACGACAGACAGACGGACAAGAATGAGATGAATGGGTGGATATACACGACAGACAGACGGACAAGAATGAGATGCTGTTTGCCTGAATTTTCCTTGTATGGTAGTAAAGATGTCGTTTTCAAGTTTATTATGATTGACAGAAAGTCACGTTATAATTCTAAAAGTGTCCATTTCGTTGTAAGTTACAATGTAGTTTTATTCCCCCCCCCTCTCTCTCTCTCTCTCCCCTCTCTCCTCTCTCTCTCTCTCTCCTCTCTATATCTCTCTCTGTCCCCCTCTCTCTCTCCTCTCTCTCTCTCTCTCTCTCTCTCTCTCTCTAGCTATCTCTCTCCCTTTTCTCTATCCCCCCTCTCTCTCCCACTCTCTCTTTCTCTCTCTCGTTTTCTCTCTCATTCTCTCTCTCGTTCTCTCTCTCTCTCTCTCCTCTCTCCTCTCTCTCTCTCTCCTCTCTATATCTCTCTCTGTCCCCCTCTCTCTCTCCCCTCTCTCTCTCTCTCTTTCTCTAGCTATCTCTCTCCTTTTTCTCTATCCCCCCTCTCTCTCCCACTCTCTCTTTCTCTCTCTCGTTTTCTCTCTCATTCTCTCTCTCGTTCTCTCTCTCGTTCTCTCTCTCTCTCTCAGCTGAGGAAGTGTGAACAACCCAAGGACAATATATGGACGCCTAGTTCGGTTCGTGAGGACAAAATTATCGTTTAGTCGGTTCAACGGTGCCTCATCAACAAATGTACGTCATGAAAAGTACTGTCTCGTGATTTGGAATTCTCCACACGTTTGTGACAGCAGTCCTAGATCTGTGCTACGGCGACTATACAATGCTGGATTAAAGTTGAGCCATCCACAGCCTAAACACGTCTGGTTAAGTAGAAGTTAAGTAGAAGTGAATAAATAGAGACAAGTGATCTTCTTACATGAGCCAAACTTGTCTGTGTCCTGGACGTCGCGATATTTTCGTTGGCGTTGTCGACACTCCCTCAACAGCCTTTATCACAACGTTGGCGACACTCCCTCAACATCCTTTATCACAACGTTGGCGACACTCCCTCAACAGCCTTTATCACAACGTTGTCGACACTCCCTCAAAAGCCTTTATCACAACGCTGTCGACACTCCCTGAATAGCCTTTACCACAACGTTGTCGACATTCCCTCAACATCCTTTATCACAACGTTGTCGACATTCCCTCAACAGCCTTTATCACAACGTTGTCGACATTCCATCAACAGCCTTTATCACAACGTTGTCGACATTCCCTCAACAGCCTTTATCACAACACAACAACGTCTAATTTGCTTGCATATATCTGCGCTTGGTGATTTTTCGGATTGAACCTTATTTGTGCATTGATCACAGCCTGGAACAATACATGAAATCCAAATGTCGGCAGCTTATCCACATTGACAACTGCAATGCGCTTCTGAATGGTTTGCCAAAATACCTAAACAAGATATTACAAATGGTGCAAAACAACGCGGCCAGAGTGTTATGTAGAGTTGGTAAATATGAACACATAACTCCTACACTCAAACGAATTCATTGGTTGCCAGTTGAGTTTCGCATTAAACACAAGATATTCTTGCTGACTTTTAATGCACTAAATGGTCTTGGTCCACAGCATCTGTCGGGAATGTTGACTACTAGAAACGTCCATTGTGGACTGAGATCTCATGAGGCTCTGACACTCAATACACCACGGACAAAGCGGGAAAATCTGGGGGTCGCGTGTTTAAAGTGGCTGCACCTAAGCTGTGGAATTCTCTACCTGAAGACGTGCGCAGTAGCAACCATGTCAGTGTCTTTAAGAGTAAATTGAAGACTCACTATTTTAGCATAGCATATGACTAAGTTATTAATTTTAGTCATATAAATAGCTTTACTTTTTATAATCATTTCTATAATGGCATTTGTTTTTACTGTTTTGACATTTTACTGTACAGCAACATAGAATACCATTGTATAGATATGGTGCCATAGAATACCATTGTATAGATATGGTGCCATAAAATACCATTGTATAGATATGGTGCCATAAAATACCATTGTATAGATATGGTGCCATAGAATACCATTGTATAGATATTAGTGCCCTGCGCGGGCCTAGAATTTGATCCCAAGCCCGGCCCGCAATTAGCAGTTAGAGTCCAGGCCCGGCCCACGCCCGCAATAATTTTTCAAGCCCGGCCCGGCCCAGACCCGCAAACTAGAATTTAGGCCCAGGCCCGGCCCAGGCCCGACGCAGACCATGAATGTTTGGCCCAGGCCCGGCCCGCAAGTTTCAGGCCCAGGCCCGGCCCATACCCGCGGGCCAAAGATGGGTAAGCCCGCGGCCCGCAAGCCCGCGGCCCGCTAAGTTTAGAGAAGATAAACCTATAATCTTATAACAAAGACGAGGGTGAGTTCTAAAAATCCAGCACCACCAACTTCTTCAAACTTACGAATATCCTGAAGAAAAATAAAGAAAAACTTCTTAGTGTCTTTACTATTAAATATGATAACAATTGTTATATTTGGCTTTAATGTATTGGCTTATTGCTAGGGTAGGAGATTTGTTTATTTAACCCTGACTTAACCCATATGCAAGCCATAACCCCAATTTATATTATTAATTGAATTAGTTCAACTAAGTTACCATAATTTAATATGATATTTCAATTAAATGTCACCCACTGGCACAGACACCCAGTGGCATTTCCAGCAGGCCTGCAGTCACTAGCCTGAGACAGACAGGTTCAGACATGTGTGAATTAGTACAAGTGTGAATGAATTAGGACTGGGGAGATATACCAATTACCAACTGGGTTGGGTACTGGGTAGTGGGCTAGTGGGCACTTGGCAGTGGGAAGGTCATTCAGGTGGGCATCGTTTGGAGGGAAGACCTAGATAATAGAATGTCCACTGATAGGGTCAAAAGGTGATAAGTTGATGGTTAATCATGGCTTGATTGCCTCTGCAAATATTTCTAAAGTAAACATTTGGGACTGGCTACTTCCAGCCATTAGATTACATGCAAGGTCTCAATTTGCAACTATATAATACTAAATAAATAATTTTAAGCATTCATTAACCGGAATTACAATTTATAATCAGTTTTTATTAAAAAATAAAGTAATAATAGGTGTTTTGTATGAATATTTTTATTATGTTCAGGCCCAGGCCCGGCCCGGCCCGCTCACACTAGGCCCAGGCCCGGCCCAAGCCCGATGTGTTTAATTTTTTGTCAGCCCAGGCCCGGCCCGGGCCCGCAGTATGTAGGCCCAGGCCCGACCCGGCCCGCGAAATTATGTAGAGGCCCGGCCCGGCCCGGCCCGCGGGCTGCGGGCCGGACCGGGCTTGGACCCAAAGCCCGGCCCGCGCAGGGCACTAACAGATATGGTGCCATAGACTACCATTGTATAGATATGCTGCTATAGCATACCATTGTATAGATATGGTGCTATAGAAATGAATAAACATTTACATTGACATGTTTATGGGATCCAGTGTTGGATGGGGGTGTCCGGGGTATCAGCGGGCACGTTCTCGTGGACGTTGCTTCATTGCGCGGCCTGCTCGCCTCAATCTCAAATATCCCTGCTAAGTCTACAGCACTGTCAAAGAATGCCACTGGGTCTGCCCTCTTCTGCTGCAGCTGGGCCATTCTAGTGGTTGCCTCTTTGGCAGATACTACACTGTTTGGACTGTCAATGGTCAATGGCGTTACGATGAAGTCAAACAATTTTACGGAAATCAAATAGCGTCTACAGCAGTGACTACAGCAGTGACAACAGCAGTGACTACAGCAGTGACTACAGCAGTGAATGCAGATTTTACTAATAACAGATCGTTCGCACGACTGGACCATCTTGTATCACTGAGCGATTTCAGATTACTTTTGTTGTTCACACCAGCTTGTGCATCCTCGTCTAAACAGACATCAGCATGAAAGACACGCAACCTCTGGGCTGAGTAGGTGAAGGAGAAGGCGATCTGCTGGACTGTGTCCACTAATGGCTCTTTGCTAGTGTGCACAACAGTAAAATTAACACTGTGTCCTTTGCAACGATTGTAGAATGTGCCGAGTAGGCCCTGTCAGCTGTCGGATTCCTGCTTGCACTCCACGATGGATGTCAGTCAGATTAAGGGTGGACCATTCAATTTCCGGGGGCGGATTAATTTTTTTACATATTTGTTTGCCATATTGAAGTGGAAACACTTGCGTACGTGCGTACGTGCGCAAGTGCGTACGTGCGTGCGGCTATCTACGCGCCTGACCCTAAAGAAAACAAATTAAAGTGGAGGGACATTTTGTTTTTTGCGGCCTACCATTGAAAACAACTGTCTTGAGCTGGTGTCCTTAAACTGACGGCCACTGATGTGTGACTGGAGAAGTATGTTTGTCTCTCTATTGTCTTACTGGTTAAACTGACGGCCACTGATGTGTGACTGGAGAAGTATGTTTGTCTCTCTATTGTCTTACTGGTTAAACTGACGGCCACTGATGTGTGACTGGAGAAGTATGTTTGTCTCTCTATTGTCTTACTGGTTAAACTGACGGCCACTGATGTGTGACTGGAGAAGTATGTTTGTCTCTCTATTGTCTTACTGGTTAAACTAACGGCCACTGATGTGTGACTGGAGAAGTATGTTTGTCTCTCTATTGTCTTACTGGTTAAACTAACGGCCACTGATATATGACTGGATAAGTATGTTTGTCTCTCTATTGTCTTACTGGTTAAACTAACGGCCACTGATGTGTGACTGGAGAAGTATGTTTGTCTCTCTATTGTCTTACTGGTTAAACTAACGGCCACTGATGTGTGACTGGAGAAGCATGTTTGTCTCTTTATTGTCTAATTGGTTATTATTTATTATTCATGTACAAAACGTCTGAATGCAAAAAAAACGAATCTTCCAGTGAAAGTGCTGCGGTATCCAACTGCATTATGTTATTCAGATAAGTACCACAAGTACTTGACATTTGCCATTGAGTCGACGCCACAGAGTTAACTCAGTCTTTCACGTGGCAGGCCTAAATCTCCTGATTATCCGATTTGTAATGTTCACGCCTGACTGCCGTTAGCCGCGGAGACCGCGGAGTGGAGGGCGCTCGGTGCACTGAGGCCTCGCCAAGCTGTTGGGGACGCCCCGAGACACCCATGGACACCCAGGGTGAACATGTCTCAAGACAACACACCCCACGTGGTCGCAGGGAGACCGACGACTGTAAACATCGACAGTTAACGCGGCCATGTATGTAACAATCGTGCACACAACTGACGGGGTGAAAATACAGGTGGTAAATAGCACGTCATCCGGGGTCGTGATGTGATGGGGTGATGCTAGTATGTAAGACAGAGAGACGGGTGGATGGGGAGAAAAGCAATCAAAGAGAACACGGAGGAGAAAGTAGCAATTAAGTAGTTGAAGTAATGAGTAGTAAAGATTTATTTCACGGTGGTAACCATGTCACGTTTATCGCTTGGTTTTCAATGGGTCATCGGGGGGAGAGGGAAGGGGTAAGTGGCAAGGGAAGGGGATAAGTGGCAAGGGGTGGTAAGTTGCAACCATGAAATAAGGGAGATCGAGGAAATAAGAAGGATACGCAATGGTTCATTCGCTCTCACCTCGTATACTAGAGTGCTTAAACAGTTGATTCGTGGCGTTGTAAGCATATATTGGGTGTACAAGTTTCGTGCTACTAAGATAGCGAAGGCAAAACCTGAACACACACGCACTAGCACTCGCGCACGCACGCGCGAATGCGCTCACAACTGTGTATATGCGTGCGTGCAAGCAAGCGCGTATGTATGTGTGTGTGTGTGTGTGTGTGTGTTTGTGCGTGTGCGTATATTGTTGTCTCTGCTTTTATGAGATTTACTGTAACATTCTACCCTCCTATTTCAGGCATGTAGGCTACTAGCTACTCGCATATAGGCTACTAGCTACTAGCTATGGAACCGTCTGTCGATACTCTTCCATGGAGGTCCTCTACACGTGTGTGGATATGTCTGTCCCGAATTAACAGTTAACAGAAGACAAAGACGACAATTCACTGTGCATTGTCCTCGCGATCATCCCACCGAGAACCCCCCCGGGGGTAGTCTCCCGCAATCAGCGTAGATGTGTATGCCGTTAGGCTGTTTATTGTCCGTCATGTTTACGAGACATCGCCGCTCCAAGCGGGCGGTAGGCTTTTGTTTTAAGCCCGCTCTCTTGTTGAGACAATCCCTAGACGAAACAGCACAGCCGTAGAGCGGCCGTCGCCATTGTCAGAACACGTTCTAGCTGAATGTATGCGTGGGAACCCACAGGTGCAGTGGGACAATTAGTGTAGAGTCGCTGCAGCGTCAATGCACTCATCTCGAACAATATCTCACGTCTAATGATGAGGCCGTCCTCTCACGTGTAGACCGTTTAGACGTGTTTGACGGACCCCGCAACATGTGCGTGTGTGTGCGTGTGTGCGTGTGCGTGTGCCTGTACTTTCTTGACAGTGTGTGCCTGTACTTTCTTGACAGTATGTGCCTGTACTTTCTTGACAGTATGTGCCTGTACTTTCTTGACAGTATGTGCCTGTACTTTCTTGACAGTATGTGCCTGTACGCATGGATATTAAAGCCTCCCATACTAGCAAATTGTCCGTATGAAAGCTATGCTCTCTCCTCCCTGTATGAACATTTTATGACTCTTCAATTTTAATATACAATATTAAAATTAAACTTACAATAGAACAACTTCATCTAATAATAATACTAATCATAATTTGTTCTAAAACTTTCCCCGGTACAGCGGCCAACGACCAACCCCGTTGTTTTTTAAATGATATCATTCGGCTATTTATTTATTTCTCGAAAAGAACGAGATACGATAACGTGATGTCGCCAATTTGGAGTAGTAATTGTTTGTGTCTCACCGTCTTGTTGCTCGTGGCATCGTATGTCGTCAGTTTTATCTCTTTTGTTGATTTCAATTGTATTTTGTTAGTACGATCACATTGTCAACCACATTTTCGTGAAAGAGTTTGCAACTTGTCGAGTGTTTTGATATTATTTAGAATTGAAACAAAATATTACTTAGAATTGAAAAAAAACATTCTACACAATTGGTAGCCATCTTGAAAATTACGAATTTTATGTTTTCATGCACTTTGACAAAATGCCTAATAGCGAGAAGTAACAATCAAGATTGGATAATTGTTTTAGTGAGAAAAAACTAACAAAAATAACTACATTTGCTTATCTGGTTTAATGGTAATGACATTGACATGTTTTATAGTCTGGAGACGTTTTGACGTTTTTATATTTCTATATTTCAAAAATGTTCATGATTTGACAGTCATATAATTGTAACACTGCAATTTTAACAGATCGTTTGTTGTTCCATTAACACATTCAGCTGTTGTTGGGATATCCTCATTTTACAGCGAACATAGATCGAGTATATATATATATATATATATATATATATATATATATATATATATATATATATATATATATAAGTAATATATATATATATATAAGTATATATATATATATATATATATAATATATATTTTTAGCAACTGGCTTAGCGACCGTCTTAAGATAAACCAGTTGTAAAATTATATATATATATATATATATATATTATATATATATATATATATATATATATATATATATATATATATATATATATACATATATATATACATATATATATATATATATATATATATATATATATATATATATATATATATATATATATATATATATATATATATATATTTATATATATATATATATATATATATATATATATATATATATATATATATATATATATATATATATATATATATATATATATATATATATATATATATATATATATATATATATATATATATATATATATATATATATATATATATATATATATATATATATATATATATATATATATATATATATATATATATATATATGTGCAAATATATATATATATATATATATATATATATATATATATATATATATATGTATCACAGGAAACCTGGCGTGCTTATTCGACCTGGGGTGCATTAATTTTGTGCCGACGACTGTGTTTTTCTTCTTGCATTATTCTCCTTTTTCGTGTTGCAAGTGTAATTCCTGGGTGTATGTGTCTACAGGGTAATTTGAATGTTACAAAATGGTCGCATAAGCACCCGCCCCGTCCAGGGCGTAGTCTCCCGGTGAATCACACAACAGTCACCGAGGTGCCAGTCGTCGCTAATGACGGGCGTCCCGCCACAACGTCGTCTATTCTTACGTCCTGTCATCTCGTGTGTCTGACGTCCTCACATTGCTACAGGCGGCGCTAAGTTGGAAACAGTGTCGTCGCACTCCGGAATGTTGGGTGGAGTGCAGGGGGCGGGGTGTACGGGGCGGGGTGTACGGGGTGGGGTGATCGAGAGTGAAAAACAACATGATGTAAGATTGGTGCATTGTTAGACACGAGGTACGATAACGGCCCTATTGTGTGGCTGACGACGGACGCAGCGGGCAAGACACGCGCCGTTCAGAGTGTTATAGTTTGTCTCGTGTGGGCGACGGACGGACGACAGTTGAGGAGTGAGAAGTGCCATTGTTTTGTAGGTTGCAAATGAAATCAGATAAACTTATTTATAAATCAGCATCAAAGAATATACAACAGCGCTGAAATGTGTCGAGCCCTTTTGTTGTCGCACGGAGGCAAGACAGATTAGGTGTTAGGAATGTCGGAATATCAGAATGACAAATAAAACAAAGACGGAATTAAAAAAGATACAGCGTGGTATGTCGGAAAGCCAGACATCAAACATCTTGCGCCATTAACTTTTGATAGCCCGTGCAAGATAATAGTCGCTGCATTAGACGGCACCGTGCACAGACGAATCTGGTTGGAAACGTAATTAACGTACGCTGTGCTGCCGTTTTACATTCAGCACGACATTGTTGCGAATGTTTTATGTTCAGTACGACATTGTTGCGAATGTTTTATGTTCAGTACGACATTGTCGCGAATGTTTTATGTTCAGTACGACATTGTTGCGAATGTTTTATGTTCAGTACGACATTGTCGCGAATGTTTTATGTTCAGTACGACATTGTCGCGAATGTTTTATGTTCAGTACGACATTGTCGCGAATGTTTTATGTTCAGTACGACATTGTCGCGAATGTTTTATGTTCAGTACGACATTGTCGCGAATGTTTTATGTTCAGTACGACTTTGTCGCGAATGTTTTATGTTCAGTACGACATTGTCGCGAATGTTTTATGTTCAGTACGACTTTGTTGCGAATGTTTTATGTTCAGTACGACATTGTCGCGAATGTTTTATGTTCAGTACGACATTGTCGCGAATGTTTTATGTTCAGTACGACATTGTCGCGAATTGTTTATGTTCAATACGACATTGTTGCGAATGTTTTATGTTCAGTACGACATTGTTGCGAATGTTTTATGTTCAGTAAGACATTGTCGCGAATGTTTTATGTTCAGTACGACATTGTTGCGAATGTTTTATGTTCAGTACGACATTGTCGCGAATGTTTTATGTTCAGTACGACATTGTCGCGAATGTTTTATGTTCAGTACGACATTGTCGCGAATGTTTTATGTTCAGTACGACATTGTCGCGAATGTTTTATGTTCAGTACGACATTGTCGCGAATGTTTTATGTTCAGTACGACATTGTCGCGAATGTTTTATGTTCAGTACGACATTGTCGCGAATGTTTTATGTTCAGTACGACATTGTCGCGAATGTTTTATGTTCAGTACGACATTGTCGCGAATTGTTTATGTTCAATACGACATTGTTGCGAATGTTTTATGTTCAGTACGACATTGTTGCGAATGTTTTATGTTCAGTAAGACATTGTCGCGAATGTTTTATGTTCAGTACGACATTGTTGTGAATGTTTTATGTTCAGTACGACATTGTTGCGAATGTTTGTCCAGACTTCACGGTACGGGATTAACTCGTTGGGAACACGTTACGGTTTACTGCTCCCCAATATGCCAAGTATTCGGCGTATGCACCGTGCACACAAGCACCATGTACCACGTATGCACCGTGCACACGAGCACCATGCACCACGTATGCACCGTGCACACAAGCACCATGCACCACGTATGCACCGTGCACACAAGCACCATGCACCACGTATGCACCGTGCACACGAGCACCATGCACCACGTATGCACCGTGCACACAAGCACCATGCACCACGTATACACCATGCACACAAGGAGTACAACATTTAATGAACTGTATGTTTGTCAAAAACACATTTTAGTCTGGTCAATGTCCCATATTTTCCCACGAGTCAGCGTCCAGTATAAGCCTGTGGTCGGGGAACGGGTCCAGGTGATTTGTCAACCACCCACGTTGGGCACCATTGAGTCAACAGTCACAGCGCCATCTGTCCAACTACAGTCCACTTTGTATCCTGACCTCGGACATGTAATACTAACGTCATAAAACGAGTCATGGTAAAAATGTTTAACTAACACAAATTATGAAGTAATTTATGTTGCTGATTGTGTGAGTTCGTCCACAAATAGGCACCTCAAACTAAATAAAGTTGACTTATTTCGCATTCCTAATGTGTTTGCTTCAAAGTATATCATTTTGTATGCACAGTGTATTTATAGTTCGACCTTTGTCAAGAAAGTAAATAAGTTGCTGGATCGAAATCTTTATTTCTTTGACTGTTATTTTTCATGTGCCGTCGAACTGACAAATTAAAGTAACTCGGGACTTTTTATTTAGTAAAGTCCACAAACGAATTGTTCACGAAGAATGGAAACATTTGTCTACCTATTTATGGTTTGTTCACGAAGAACGGAAACATTTAACTACCTATTTATGGTTTGACAATTTAGGCCAAGTTGACATCTGACATCCATGTGACATATTTCATGTCGCATGGTATTTTTTTGCCGAAAAGGTGTATTTTTTAGTTTTATTTTTATTTCATATTCACTGACCAAAGTTTGAATAGCTGACTCGAGTCGCTGGGGGCAGACTCGAGTTACAGAGGCTGACTCGAGTCACAGTGGCTGACTCGAGTCACAGAGGCTGACTCGAGTCACAGTGGCTGACTCGAGTCGGACTCGAGTCGTACATTTTCATGACTTGCGACTTGACTTTGAATTCAGAGAGATCACTCGATTCTACTGGACTTGGAGGTGATTGACTTGAGACTTGACTTGCCAGTTTGCTACTTGCTAACAAGTCCGGTGGTTCGAAACGTACACAAAACGAGACGTGACAAGCCGCACCGAATGCAGTAATTATTGAGTACTTACTGTGATTGGTTAGTGTCGTAGCAGTAATTATTGAGTACTTACTATTAATGTTTAGTGTCGTAGCAGTAATTATTGAGTACTTACTATGAATGTTTAGTGCCTTAGCAGTAATTATTGAGTACTTACTATGAATGTTTAGTGTGGTAGCAGTAATTATTGAGTATTTACTATGAATATTTAGTGTGGTAGGGTGCAGTAATTATTGAGTACTTACTGTGAATGGTTAGTGTCGTAGCGGTGCAGTAATTATTGAGTACTTACTGTGATTGGTTAGTGTCGTGGCGGTGTAGTAATTATTGAGGAATGGCTAGTGTCGTAGCGGTGCAGTAATTATCGAGTACTTACTGTGATTGGTTTGTGTCGTAACGGTGCAGTAATTATTGAGTACTTACTGTGATTGGTTAGTGTCGTGGCGGTGCAGTAATTATTGAGTACTTAGTGTAATTGGTTAGTGTCGTAGCGGTGCAGTAATTATTGAGTGCTTACTGTGATTGGTTAGTGTCGTGACGGTGCAGTAATTATTGAGTGCTTACTGTAATTGGTTAGTGTCGTAGCGGTGCAGTAATTATTGAGTACTTACTGTAATTGGTTAGTGTCGTAGCGGTGCAGTAATTATTGAGTGCTTACTGTGATTGGTTAGTGTCGTAGCGGTGCAGTAATTATCGAGTACTTACTGTGAATGGTTAGTGTCGTAGCGGTGCAGTAATTATCGAGTACTTACTGTGATTGGTTTGTGTCGTAGCGGTGCAGTAATTATTGAGTGCTTACTGTGATTGGTTAGTGTCTTTGCTGTGCAGTAATTATTGAGTACTTACTGTGAATGGTTAGTGTCGTAGCGGTACAGTAATTATCGAGTACTTACTCTGAATGGTTAGTGTCGTAGCGGTGCAGTAATTATCGAGTACTTACTGTGAATGGTTAGTGTCGTAGCGGTGCAGTAATTATCGAGTACTTACTGTGATTGGTTAGTGTCGTAGCGGTGCAGTAATTATTGAGTACTTACTGTGATTGGTTAGTGTCATAGCGGTGCAGTAATTATTGAGTACTTACTGTGATTGGTTAGTGTCGTGGCGGTGCAGTAATTATTGAGTACTTACTGTGATTGGTTAGTGTCGTAGCGGTGCAGTAATTATTGAGTACTTACTGTGATTGGTTAGTGTCGTAGCGGTGCAGTAATTATTGAGTACTTACTGTGATTGGTTAGGGTCGTGGCGGTGCAGTAATTATTGAGTACTTACTATGATTGGTTTGTGTCGTAACGGTGCAGTAATTATTGAGTACTTACTGTGATTGGTTAGTGTCGTAGCGGTGCAGTAATTATTGAGTACTTACTGTGATTGGTTAGTGTCGTAGCGGTGCAGTAATTATTGAGTACTTACTATGATTGGTTTGTGTCGTAGCGGTGCAGTAATTATTGAGTACTTGCTGTGATTGGTTAGTGTCGTAGCGGTGCAGTAATTATTGAGTACTTACTATGATTGGTTTGTGTCGTAGCGGTGCAGTAATTATTGAGTACTTACTATGATTGGTTTGTGTCGTAGAGGTGCAGTAATTATCGAGTACTTACTGTGATTGGTTAGTGTCGTGGCGGTGCAGTAATTATCGAGTACTTACTGTGATTGGTTAATGTCGTAGCGGTGCAATAATTATCGAGTACTTACTGTGATTGGTTAGTGTCGTAGCGGTGCAGTAATTATCGAGTACTTACTGTGATTGGTTAGTGTCGTAGCGGTGCAGTAATTATTGAGTACTTACTGTGATTGGTTAGTGTCGTAGCGGTGCAGTAATTATCGAGTACTTACTGTGATTGGTTAGTGTCGTAGCGGTGCAGTAATTATCGAGTACTTACTGTGATTGGTTAGTGTCGTAGCGGTGCAGTAATTATCGAGTACTTACTGTGATTGGTTAGTGTCGTGGCGGTGCAGTAATTATCGAGTACTTACTGTGATTGGTTAGTGTCGTAGCGGTGCAGCATCTGCCCAAATCTCCCGCTAAAATTACCGGCGATAAACCAGCACAATCATAGCAATTGGTAAACCCTGGTGAATTGGGACTTGACTTAGAATTCAGAGAGATGACTCGAGACTTGACTTGGAGGTCATTGACTTGAGACTTTACTTGGAGGTCATTGACTTGGAGGTCATTGACTTGAGACTTGACTTGGAGGTCATTGACTTGAGACTTGACTTGGAAGTCATTGACTTGCAGCTTGAGTTGACTCGCCAGATTGTGACTTGTCAACAAGTCTGTTAACAACCAACAGTTGGATCAATGGTCAAATCACCAATGGTCAAATCACCAATGGTCAAACTACACATGCTTTAATGGTGTCGCAAATGTGTGAATCAACCATACATACCGTGACGATATACAAATAGAATAATCAAATAATGATCAGTAATTTCAGGAGAGTAAGTGTTATACAAATTTCCGAAAACCATTGTGTTGGCGGGTGGTCTTATAGTTTGTCGTTCGATCGTGTCACACTCTGGTCGTACATTGCTACGCCTTGTCGATACTGCCACAGAACCTCCCCCAGGCGCGGCCGATAAGAACCATTAATTATCGACTTCCATCGCCAGTAGCGGCGCCATAGGACTGTTTTTGTTGCGATGTTTGACCTTGTTTTCGAGCAGACGTAAACCAATAACTTGTTATCTGAACAAGTGTTGCTGTGCGCACGCCCGCGGGTGAAGGCAGCAACCCGCCCTTAAGTGTCTCTGAGAGCACAGAACAAACGGACGCACCCCAAGACTGACGGACGGCTGTCGTCAGGCGACACAATAAAACGGTAAATGTAATGGTAAATGAAATCACCACAGTGTATCGGAATCTACGAATTTCAAAGAAATGTCCCTGTTTGGAGGAACATGTTTCCATTAAGCTTATTGTCACTCCCCATCACGTAAAACGTCATTAAGAAAAAAACGGAAATTCCCCATTGATTGCAACGAAATTACCCTACTGATTACAGTGGAACACCAGCCGATCGCGACAGAGGTCATGTAGCTGGCAGCCGACCGCGACAGAGGTCATGTAGCCGGCAGCCGATCGCGACAGAGGTCATGTAGCTGGCAGCCGACCGCGACAGAGGTCATGTAGCTGGCAGCCGATCGCGACAGAGGTCATGTAGCCGGCAGCCGATCGCGACAGAGGTCATGTAGCTGGCAGCCGATCGCGACAGAGGTCATGTAGCCGGCAGCCGATCGCGACAGAGGTCATGTAGCCGGCAGCCGATCGCGACAGAGGTCATGTAGCCGGCAGCCGATCGCGACAGAGGTCATGTAGCCGGCAGCCGATCGCGACAGAGGTCATGTAGCTGGCAGCCGATCGCGACAGAGGTCATGTAGCCGGCAGCCGATCGCGACAGAGGTCATGTAGCTGGCAGCCGACCGCGACAGAGGTCATGTAGCTGGCAGCCGATCTCAACAGAGGTCATGTAGCTGGCAGCCGATCGCGACAGAGGTCATGTAGCTGGCAGCCGACCGCGACAGAGGTCATGTAGCTGGCAGCCGATCACGACAGAGGTCATGTAGCTGGCAGACGATCGCGACAGAGGTCATGTAGCTGGCAGCCGATCGCGACAGAGGTCATGTAGCTGGCAGCCGACCGCGACAGAGGTCATGTAGCTGGCAGCCGATCGCGACAGAGGTCATGTAGCCGGCAGCGGTCCGTACAAAACCCACAAAAGTCAACGCGAACAAACCAGTCATCTCTGTGCAGGGGTCGTAGACATGGGACCTTTATTTCGTCATGCGCTACGCACATTTGACAGACTCGGCAAATGTGCAAAGTTCGCTGTCTTTTTTATGCTCCAAAAACAATCGCTTTCCTCCTTTCTCCGGCAAAGCCCCCAAACAAAGACGTCACCCTGATAGGAACAGTTTATCTTCTGTATAGTTTTGTGTTTTGTCCGTGTTGTACTCGATATTTTATAACAGGACAACACATTTCTTCTCTCTTTGACATGATTTGTCCAAGCTCTGTTGCCGTCTTCTGACTTACCGATAGATTGCAGTGCAATCAGGAGACGTACACATGTCGTACAAATATGTTGAACACATGTATGTGAATGACACGTGTGCAACAAATATTTGAACAGCAATCTCCCTAGTGTAATCATAATTGCAAATACCTATATAATAATCTTGTCATAACACAGTGGCATTTTTGTTTTAGTAATTGTTAGTTTATAATTGTTTAACAAATGGTATGGCCTCGTCGTTAACAGCATACGTCGAATGCCTCTAACTTTGATAATTTATGTTGGTATCGCTTCTTATATCAGCGCAACTTGTTAAATGTTGAAGCTGACTATTCGACTGTCCGTCTTGTGCCTTGCGGTCATTATGTCCGTCGATCTCAAGTCAGGAATCTTAATTTCGTGACCTCTTTCGCCTGAGGTAGAACTAAACCAAATACGACAATGCGGGTGTAAATTACTGACTTACTTAATCGTGTTCGCCCCAACTGGAGCATAATGTCAACCAACACTCCAACTGGAGCATAATGTCAACCAACACTCCAACGTACTCTCTTTTTCGTCGATTTTTATCTCTTTCCAGATGATTCCCAACTTCCATATTTCTTCCTCGACTCATTTACTTTTCGGAAATTGTGCTTTATCTAGGTATATATTCTTTTCTCGATCTCTTGCCTGGTTATATGTCTGTCTGTCTGTCTGTCTGTCTGTATGTATGTCTGTCTCTCTGTCTGTCTGTCCTCCCCGTCAGCTGTTTGTTTGTTTCCAGTTTTTGCGTTTTTAATTTGGAGGATGCATCGTGGTTACTCTCCGTGGCTCAGAGCCGTACACACGTGGTTACTCTCCATGGCTCAGAGCCGTACATATGTGGTTACTCTCCATGGGTCAGAGCCGTACACACGTGGTTACTCTCCATGGGTCAGGGCCGTACATATGTGGTTACTCTCCATGGGTCAGAGCCGTACACACGTGGTTACTCTCCATGGGTCAGAGCCGTACACACGTGGTTACTCTCCATGGGTCAGGGCCGTACATATGTGGTTACTCTCCATGGGTCAGGGCCGTACACGCGTGGTTACTCTCCATGGCTCAGAGCCGTACATATGTGGTTACTCCCCATGGCTCAGAGCCGTACATATGTGGTTACTCTCCATGGCTCACAGCCGTACACGCGTGGTTACTCTCCATGGCTCAGAGCCGTACACACGTGGTTACTCTCCATGGCTCAGAGCCGTACATATGTGGTTACTCCCCATGGCTCAGAGCCGTACATATGTGGTTACTCTCCATGGGTCAGGGCCGTACACGCGTGGTTATTCTCCATGGCTCAGAGCCGTACATATGTGGTTACTCTCCATGGGTCAGGGCCGTACACGCGTGGTTATTCTCCATGGCTCAGAGCCGTACATATGTGGTTACTCCCCATGGCTCAGAGCCGTACATATGTGGTTACTCCCCATGGCTCAGAGCCGTACATATGTGGTTACTCCCCATGGCTCAGAGCCGTACATATGTGGTTACTCTCCATGGCTCAGAGCCGTACATATGTGGTTACTCCCCATGGCTCAGAGCCGTACATATGTGGTTACTCCCCATGGGTCAGGGCCGTACACACGTGGTTACTCTCCATGGGTCAGGGCCGTACACGCGTGGTTACTCTCCATGGCTCAGAGCCGTACACACATGGTTACTCTCCATGGGTCAGGGCCGTACACGCGTGGTTATTCTCCATGGCTCACAGCCGTAGAGCAGGAAGCTGTTCATCAGATTCTAATTTAATTTCGGATGCAGTTTTATTAATTGTTGCGAAGGCTGTCGTACTCCGCCGTGTTTGAGGTGATGAATGCGAGCAGGACCTTTCCAGTTCTGCCTTTACCATCTTCATATGTTCCTCCTTTGTCCTTTTCTACAAGACCGACTGTAAAATAGTAGTCCTCCTCTAAACGGTCCACTGTAAAATAGTTGTCCTCCTCTACACGGTCCACTGTAAAATAGTTGTCCTCCTCTACACGGTCCACTGTAAAATAATTGTCTTCCTCTACATGGTCCACTGTAAATTAATTGTCCTCCGCTACACGGTCCACTGTAAATTAATTGTCCTCCGCTACACGGTCCACTGTAAAATAGTTGTCCTCCTCTACACGGTCCACTGTAAATTAATTGTCTTCCTCTACATGGTCCACTGTAAAATAGTTGTCCTCTTCTACACGGTCCACTGTAAAACAGTTGTCCTCCTCTACACGGTCCACTGTAAAATCGTTGTCTTCAGCTACTCGGTCCACTGTAAAAATAGTTGTCCTCCTCTACACGGTCCACTGTAAAATAGTTGTCCTCCTCTACATGGTCCACTTTAAAATAGTTGTCCTCCTCTACACGGTCCACTGTAAATTAGTTGTCCTCCTCTACACGGCCAACTGTAAAATAGTTGTCCTCCTCTACACGGCCAACTATAAAATAGTAGTCTTACTCTACACGGTCCACTGTAAAATAGTTGTCCTCTTCTACACGGTCCACTGTAAAATAGTTGTCCTCCTCTACACGGTCCACTGTAAAATAGTTGTCCTCCTCTACACGGTCCACTGTAAAATAGTTGTCCTCCTCTACACGGTCCACTGTAAAATAGTAGTCCTCCTCTACACGGTCCACTGTAAAATACTTGTCCTCCTCTACACGATCCACTGTAAAATAGTTGTCCTCTTCTACACGGTCCACTGTAAAATAGTTGTCCTCCTCTACAGGGTCCACTGTAAAATAGTTGTCCTCCTCTACACGGTCCACTGTAAAATAGTTGTCATCTTCTACACGGTCCACTGTAAAATAGTTGTCATCTTCTACACGGTCCACTGTAAAATAGTTGTCATCTTCTACACGGTCCAATGTAAAATCATTGTCCGCCTCCATATATTTTCCACTGAACTGTACTTCGCCTTGTTGTGCGTCGTCCGCGTGTATAAGTGATCCGACGTGATTAGCCCCAGTCGCTGGACCTGCAGAGCTCGTGTTACAAGCTTACACCTGGACAAGTTGACTGTCGCCTTCCAATGTTGAGACGACAAGTGGGGTGTGACAGACGGTTGACGGGTGTCAACTGTAATGACTTTGTAATTAGGGTTCATGTTAAACACTTTTCTAAAGTCAAACCATCTACCTAGGAGATAATGGTAAGGACGGTCAATAGTATCGTCATTACCGGAACTTGACGTAGAAGACAATTATTCACAAAAACAATTTGTTACTTAAACCTGTTTTACAAGTCTTTTATTGAGAGTGTTCTTTGCTCTTCGTTTGTGTGCTGATATCGTACGTGTCAGCTCCAAAATAATCGGAGAGACTCAGAGAGACACCACTCAGTTTTGTGAACAACAGGAAAGCACGTTCTATCTTAGCTAATGACAGTCATGCTCTATATCCCATGCCTGACACTCTGCCGTCGGGCCGCCGTCTTAGGTGCCTCTCGTGCAAAACAAACCGTAAGAAGTTATCCTTTATTCCTGCTGCCATCAGTGTGTGTGTGTGTGTGTGTGTGTGTGTGTGTGTGTGTGTGTGTGTGTGTGTGTGTGTGTGTGTGTGTGTGTGTGTGTGTGTGTGTATGTGTGTGTGTCTGTGTGCGTGCGTGCGTGCGTGCGTGCGTTCGTGAGTGTATGCTCTAGATATATTCAGTGGTTACAATGTGAAATGCACTCCATGTATTCATGTGAAAAATTATTGTTCTTGTGACTACGATGACGTGAGCCAGTAATACGATGACGTGAGCCAGTAATACGATGACGTGAGCCAGTAATACGCTGTTACCCATGCTATATTTTACACTTTAATATTTTCTATGCTGTGCCCGTCCAAACGACGATGTAATTGCCCTCAATGGGATGAATAAAGCTATATTGTATTGTATTGTATTGCTACTAAAATGTAACACACACACGAATTATAATTTAATCATTTTAAATCTTTATGCGTTTATAGCACATTCATATGCACCGACAGTTTGTAATGGCTCTAACTTGCGAAATTCTTTAAATTTTTAACAAAAGACCACGTACCATTCACAACTAATATGAAACAGTCGCGTGATTTTCCATACATACTTTGAAATATAATAGTATCCTTACAGCAATTCAGCGAAACGATCATGGTGTATGGGAGAATCGTGCTCAGCGAACCGCTTTCTTCACATTTTCTCCCTCTCTAGTCTCTTACTAAAATTAAGTTATGTTTTATTAGGTACAAAGTACATCTTTATATGCGTGAGCTTGCGGGCATGACGTCTACCTGAACGCACTCGCTACAGTTTCATGTTACAGACAACCCTGGTATAATGGACGCGGGTCCTGTCGTGAACGAAACCAAACAAGAGACTCGTTGTTCACGCCCACAACTGGCGCTCTATGGCACTTCCGGTACCGTGGCGCCGCCTGTGGCGGACCGTCTCGAGTCGAACAAGAGTTTCATTCAGCATTTATCACGGCGTCCACTTGCTGACGTTTGTGTCAACACCGTGGTTGTGTCAACACTGTGGTTGTGTCAAAGCCCTCTACACGTGTGTCTGTCAACTGGCATGTTAACCTGTCACACGTATAAAACGTCCATAAATCTACTCGGCACGACAAACGTCACTTGGCAAAAAGACTGCGTGTTGTGACGCTGCACTCACGCCGTCGGCACACTCGTTGCTTGTGCGTTCTGTTGGAGATACTTTAATATCACATTCCCGCATGCCATACATTTGGTGAAGATTGTAAGATCATATATATCCATACGGTTGCATTTTCTCGTATTTCTGTGTGCCTGGTCTTATTATAAAATAACCGTAAAACAGTATTTATTGTATTCACATAATTTGGCCTGACGATTAGAGATGTTATTAAGATGTCTCCGTGCAATTGAAGTGTATAGCAAGGCTAAGTATCATGGTTATACGTACCAGTGACACAACTGTCTCCAACGTTGTTATTATTATGTATTAGTATCAACGTTGTTATTATTATGTATTACTATCTATTGGTTATCGGTTGCCGATAATGATGATGATGATAATGTTGATGATGTCTGACCTACACACATGATTGGGGAGGAGCGCTGGTGCAGGATGGGAAACAGACTTCTGAAGTGAAATCGAACAAGAACAAGGACGAAGGGAGGGAAAGAAATCCAATTGTAGCTATACTAAATCCGAAGTAGGATGTAATCTATGGGTCCGGCATGTCTGACAAAGTTCACTTCCAAGTTTATTCGGATGAATCCACCAGGAGTGAAACTAACATTTCACGACTGGTTTGCGATAACATGAAGACCTGGTCATGCTGCTGAATACATGTAATTAATCATAAACATACAACACATCCTCAAACATACGGCCAATGGCGTCGTTTCGTTCGACAAGGGAGCCTGGCTCTCAAGAACAGCGTTATTTGACATCGCTCTGGGTAGAAGAATTTGGGAGGTTTGGGATTTACAGTATCTTTTCTGTCCAGAGTCAAAGTCAATAGTTTTAAAGAAGCTGCCTTTATTATTTGGCATAGCAGCTGTCCATGTAGCAGCTGTCTCTGTAGCAGCTGTCCCTGTAGCAGCTGTCTCTGTAGCAGCTGTCTCTGTAGCAGCTGTCTCTGTAGTAGCTGTCCCTGTAGCAGCTGTCCCTGTAGCAGCTGTCTCTGCAGCAGCTGTCTCTGTAGCAGCTGTCCCTGTAGCAGCTGTCTCTGTAGCAGCTGTCCCTGTAGCAGCTGTCCCTGTAGCAGCTGTCCATGTAGCATCTGTCCCTGTAGCAGCTGTCCATGTAGGCCCAAAGGAAGATGTTGACACTCTTCTGAACATATTCCCTGTCCCCGATGGGAACTATTTCCTCTGGGAGTTCCTGGGGCAGTCAGCGATGCGTAGGAATGACCTTTGATGACCAGCTGTGTTTGAGGATGGAACCGCCACAGCACCGATGATGTGCGATAATGTTCAGACTTTCTTGATAAGTTATCACTTCATAATTTTAAAGTAGAAATAATTGGGGACCCAGAATCAGGGCTGAATGGGTACTACGTGTTTACTCTCACGCGTGCAAATTTTATTGTGAAACTGTGTCATTTCTCTACAATGCTGGCTTCATACATTGCAACACAGTTCCGCCTGGGTGACCACGAGGAATGTGTCCATCGACTGCAGCTGCTTGGGGCATTTGGTGTTCAGCCACATGTGACGGCGGGGTCGAGGCGCTTTCAATGGCTCTATAATGCAGCATTATGGCAGTGGTTATGTTTACTCCAGAGTCAATCGATGATGTGTTATCAGTAGCCAATAGCAACGAAAGATGGCTGGAGACCGATAATGTAATAAGTTATGATACGCGCCGTAAAAAACATCACAGAAACTGAGTTGGCTAGTGAATAAAGGTGTTTTTTTTACGTTTGCTTAGATATGGTGAATAGTGCCTAACTGGGTCACAGCCAATATCAAGTTGATCCCATTTAAGGGAATGTACAACGGTTTAACTGAGAGGCAGCTAGTTAAGGGAATGTACAACGGTTTAACTGATAGGCAACTAGTTGAGGGAATGTACAACGGTTTAACTGATAGGCAGCTAGTTAAGGGAATGTACAACGGTTTAACTGATAGGCAACTAGTTGAGGGAATGTACAACGGTTTAACTGATAGACAGCTAGTTAAGGGAATGTACAACGGTTTAACTGATAGGCAGCTAGTTAAGGGAATATACAACGGTTTAACTGATAGGCAGCTAGTTAAGGGAATATACAACGGTTTAACTGATAGGCAGCTAGTTAAGGGAATGCACAACGGTGTAACTGATAGGCAGCTAGTTAAGGGAATGTACAACGGTTTAACTGATAGGCAGCTAGTTAAGGGAATGTACAACGGTTTAACTGATAGGCAGCTAGTTAAGGGAATGCACAACGGTGTAACTGATAGGCAGCTAGTTAAGGGAATGTACAACGGCTTAACTGATAGGCAAATCGTTGAGGGAATTTACAACGGTTTAACTGATAGGCAACTAGTTGATAGCTTCGTATAATTAAAACGACCAAATTCTATCAAAATTGTTTATCGCAAAGTACATCAAAATTAACAACGATAGACTATATGTCATGCTTAATATTTTTACTGTAGGATATTTACCGTCAAAAGTTATATAAATTGGGAATATGAGAGACCTGTATACTGGAATTGGAACTGGAACTTCTTTATTCGACAAAAATAAATACATACGATATTTTTTCTGGAAACTAAAAAACTGCCAGGAGACTCTCACTAAGGCTTATAAAATATGCCGCTAGCTTGAGAGCCACATACAATGGTTGTTTTCCGTGAGTATACCTTGCCTACAATATGTTTTACATCATTGTCAAAGTTTACTGTCATAGTTTATCGGAAGACAGGATATTGTCATCATGTGTAGCCTAAGTGCATATGTAGCAGTTAACATCTGTGCAGGAATGTTTGTAAAGTGTTAGTAGGTATTGCCTGGTGTATGTAGAAAAATCGTAAAGGCTAAGTGGTATCTAATAAATTGTTTGGCTCTCGAGGTATGACTGTATGGGACAGTGATTTGATGACATTGCTTTGTGGGAATATCATGATAAGCAGCATTTTGCAAAAATAATGATTAAAAAAATATAGGAACGCGTTTATGCATAAATTTATGAAACATTTTCAAGCATTGACGCGTGAAAATATCTTCAATTTTGAGTAGGTTTAGAGATTTCATTGTAGGTTCTGTGTGTATTTACTACGGGAAATTATTCTGATTGCCCTTTTCTGTAGTTTGGAAAGTCTATTCGTATCAAAAACCTACGATAAAACGCTATAGTTGAAGTGTGACACGATTACAAAATTATACATAGTCTTTAATGTGTATCCCGGTAAGAAGTGCTTTAGTTTATCTATGACTCAAAGTTCGTGATATATATCATCCGGTAAAAAACGTTATATTTCGCCTTCAAAGGAAGTCAGCCCTTGATAACAGGGAATACAGAAATAGTTCACACTGGAGCAAACCGATGTGAACCAGGCGCACGGAATACTTGGGATTATTGCACAGATATTCTTTCTCCCGACAAGAATATGGTCAACCTCGTGCATATGTTAGATATGAACTTCTTTCTGTGTCAGCTTGTGACCGTTCGTATTGGCCAATGCTCAAGTGTTCTCTCATCCAGACGACTGAGGCTTGTGACTGTACAACTGAATGGACAAGATCTTGACGGTGGTGCCAGGGGAAATAAGAGTACTAACTGTCTAGGCAAATATGGCAAGGGCCCTGGCCGTGATCATATAGTTGTAAGAAAGTAATTACCCACGTTATCATACGGAACAACTAAGGAAATGATCATTTACATGCACTATATAACAAAAACATCAAACATCAATCATGCCGCTTAAAATAACCAGCTCATTGTAAAGCAAGCACGCATAATTTAAAATTAGACTCCGTTAAACTCTCTGCACAAACTGTCACAGTGGCAATGTCACAAAAAAATTAAACAAGTACAATGAGCAAATTCTTGGGTAGACCACAAGTTATTAAAACGTTTATTAACCACCTTTGCCATTTGTACATAGAATGTTCACAACAAATCAACATTCAAAAGGAGGTAAAGTGACACCCATTGCAAAAGTTCCATTAACACGATCTTGCACAATCGCACGCGCATCACACAGCCTTTTATTAATTCTTATATCTTGAAAGGATACGATTGAACCGGTTTGTTTGTTACTGGTTATCACAGTTTGTTAGTTACTAGTTATCACGGTTTGTTAGTTACTAATTATTACGGTTTGTTAGTTACTAGTTACCACAGTTTTAGTTAATAGTTATTACTGTTTGTTAGTTACTAGTCATCACAGTTTGTTAGTTACTAGTTATCACAGTTCGTTAGTTACAAGTCATCACAGTTTGTTAGTTACTAGTTATCACAGTTTGTTAGTTAATATTTATTACAGTTTGTTAGTTACTAGTCATCACAGTTAGTTAGATAGTTACTGGTTATCACAGTTTGTTAGTTACCAATCATCACAGTTTGTTACTTACTCGTTACCACAGTTTTTAGTTAATATTTATTACAATTTGTTAGTTACTAGTCATCACAGTTTGTTAGTTACTAATCATCACAGCTTGTTATTTACTAGTCGTCACAGTTTGTTAGTTACTGGTCATCACAGTTTGTTAGTTACTGGTCATCACAGTTTGTTAGTTACTAGTCATCACAGTTTTTAGTTACTAGTTACCACAGTTTTTAGTTAATATTTATTACAGTTTGTTAGTTACTAGTCATCACAGTTTGTTAGTTACTAATCATCACAGTTTGTTAGTTATTAGTCGTCACAGTTTGTTAGTTACTGGTCATCACAGTTTGTTAGTTACTGGTCATCACAGTTTGTTAGTTACTAGTTATCACAGTTTGTTAGTTAATATTTATTACAGTTTGTTAGTTAATATTTATTACAGTTTGCTAGTTACTAGTCGTCACAGTTAGTTAGTTAGTTACTGGTTATCACAGTTTTTTAGTTACCAGTCATCACTGTTTGTTAGTTACCAATCATCACACTTTGTTAGATACTAGTTACCACAGTTTTAGGTAATATTTATTACAGTTTTTTAGTTACTAATCATCACAGTTTGTTAGTTACTGGTCATCCCAGTTTTTTAGTTACTGGTCATCACAGTTTGTCAGTTACTAGTCATCACAGTTTGTTAGTTACTAATCGTCACAGTTTGTTAGTTACTGGTCATCACAGTTTGTTAGTTACTAGTCGTCACAGTTTGTTAGTTACTAATCATCACAGTTTGTTAGTTACTGGTCATCACAATTTGTTAGTTACTAGTCATCACAGTTTGTTAATTACTAATCATCACAGTTTGTTAGTTACTGGTCATCACAGTTTGTCAATTACTAGTCATCACAGTTTGTTAGTTACTAATCATCACAGTTTGTTAGTTACTGGTCATCACAGTTTGTTAGTTACTAGTTCTCACAGTTTGTTAGTTACTAATCATCACAGTTTGCTAGTTACTGGTCATCACAATGTGTTAGTTACTAGTCATCACAGTTCACAGTTTGTTAGTTACTAATCATCACAGTTTGTTAGTTACTGGTCGTCACAGTTTGTTAGTTACTATTTACCACAATTTGTTAATTAATATTTATTACAGTTTGTTAGTTACTAGTTATCACAGTTTGTTAGTTACTAGTCGTCACAGTTTGTTAGTTACTAATCATCACAGTTTGTTAGTTACTGGTCATCACAGTTTGTTAGTTACTAGTCATCGCAGTTTGTTAGTTACTAGTCATCACAGTTTGTTAGTTACTAATCATCACAGTTTGTTTGTTATTAGTCGTCACAGTTTGTTAGTTAGTAGTTATCACAGTTTGTTAGTTACTAATCATCACAGTTTGTTAGTTACTGGTCATCACAATTTGTTAATTACTAGTCATCACAGTTTGTTAGTTTCTAGTCATCACAGTTTGTTAGTTACTAATCATCACAGTTTGTTAATTATTAGTCGTCACAGTTTGTTAGTTACTAGTTACCACAGTTTGTTAATTAATATTTATTACAGTTTGTTAGTTACTAGTTATCACAGTTTGTTAGTTACTAGTCGTCACAGTTTGTTAGTTACTAATCATCACAGTTTGCTAGTTACTGGTCATCACAATTTGTTAGTTACTAGTCATCACAGTTCACAGTTTGTTAGTTACTAATCATCACAGTTTGTTAGTTACTGGTCGTCACAGTTTGTTAGTTACTATTTACCACAATTTGTTAATTAATATTTATTACAGTTTGTTAGTTACTAGTTATCACAGTTTGTTAGTTACTAGTCGTCACAGTTTGTTAGTTACTAATCATCACAGTTTGTTAGTTACTGGTCATCACAGTTTGTTAGTTACTAGTCATCGCAGTTTGTTAGTTACTAGTCATCACAGTTTGTTAGTTACTAATCATCACAGTTTGTTAGTTACTAATCATCACAGTTTGTTAATTATTAGTCGTCACAGTTTGTTAGTTACTAGTTACCACAGTTTGTTAATTAATATTTATTACAGTTTGTTAGTTACTAGTTATCACAGTTTGTTAGTTACTAGTCGTCACAGTTTGTTAGTTACTAATCATCACAGTTTGTTAGTTACTGGTCATCACAGTTTGTTAGTTACTAGTCATCGCAGTTTGTTAGTTACTAGTCATCACAGTTTGTTAGTTACTAATCATCACACTTTGTTTGTTATTAGTCGTCACAGTTTGTTAGTTAGTAGTTATCACAGTTTGTTAGTTACTAATCATCACAGTTTGTTAGTTACTGGTCATCACAATTTGTTAATTACTAGTCATCACAGTTTGTTAGTTTCTAGTCATCACAGTTTGTTAGTTACTAATCATCACAGTTTGTTAATTATTAGTCGTCACAGTTTGTTAGTTACTAGTTACCACAGTTTGTTAATTAATATTTATTACAGTTTGTTAGTTACTAGTTATCACAGTTTGTTAGTTACTAGTCGTCACAGTTTGTTAGTTACTAATCATCACAGTTTGCTAGTTACTGGTCATCACAATTTGTTAGTTACTAGTCATCACAGTTCACAGTTTGTTAGTTACTAATCATCACAGTTTGTTAGTTACTGGTCGTCACAGTTTGTTAGTTACTATTTACCACAATTTGTTAATTAATATTTATTACAGTTTGTTAGTTACTAGTTATCACAGTTTGTTAGTTACTAGTCGTCACAGTTTGTTAGTTACTAATCATCACAGTTTGTTAGTTACTGGTCATCACAGTTTGTTAGTTACTAGTCATCTCAGTTTGTTAGTTACTAGTCATCACAGTTTGTTAGTTACTAATCATCACAGTTTGTTAGTTACTAATCATCACAGTTTGTTAATTATTAGTCGTCACAGTTTGTTAGTTACTAGTTACCACAGTTTGTTAATTAATATTTATTACAGTTTGTTAGTTACTAGTTATCACAGTTTGTTAGTTACTAGTCGTCACAGTTGGTTAGTTACTAATCATCACAGTTTGTTAGTTACTGGTCATCACAGTTTGTTAGTTACTAGTTACCACAGTTTGTTAATTAATATTTATTACAGTTTGTTAGTTACTAGTTATCACAGTTTGTTAGTTACTAGTCGTCACAGTTTGTTAGTTACTAATCATCACAGTTTGTTAGTTACTGGTCATCACAGTTTGTTAGTTACTAGTTACCACAATTTGTTAATTAATATTTATTACAGTTTGTTATTTACTAGTTATCACAGTTTGTTAGTTACTAGTCGTCACAGTTTGTTATTTACTAATCATCACAGTTTGTTAGTTACTGATCATCACAGTTTGTTAGTTACTAGTCATCACAGTTTGTTAGTTACTAGTCATCACAGTTTGTTAGTTACTAATCATCACAGTTTGTTAGTTATTAGTCGTCACAGTTTGTTAGTTACTGGTTACCACAGTTTGTTAATTAATATTTATTACAGTTTGTTAGTTACTAGTTATCACATTTTGTTAGTTACTAGTCGTCACAGTTTGTTAGTTACTAATCATCACAGTTTGTTAGTTATTGGTCATCACAGTTAGTTAGTTACTGGTCATCACAGTTTGTTAGTTACTAGTCATCACAGTTTGTTAGTTACTGGTCATCACAGTTTGATAGTTATTAGTCATCACAGTTTGTTAGTTACTAGTCGTCACAGTTTGTTAGTTACTCGTCATCAACGTTTGTTAGTTACTAGTAATCACAGTTTGTTAATTACTAGTTATCACAGTTTGTTATTTACTAGTTATCACAGTTTGTTAGTTACTGGTTATCACAATTTGTTAGTTACTAGTTATCACATTCTACAATATGAAATGAAAGTACATTCAACACACACCCGACGCATACACAAGTTCGTAGTACGGTAAACGCGGTGATGTACTGATTCGGACATTAACACTGAAACGAATTGCAGGACGTCAGAAATGAAGACCATACTTCCAAATTCCTGCCATTGGTAAGCCTTACTGTTAGTATTACAAGTAGTAAAGTGTATATGCTGAACTATTTTCCCATGAGTAAAACACAAAGCAAATGTCACCTTTTTATCTGGCTATATAAGTATACTTCTTAAATTAGCTAGCAATGTTGTCATTAGGCGGTGTCGCTGTTCTAACTTCCGTGTCAAAATGGATCACGTTTATACTGAAATCTAACGTCACCTCTCACAAGTTCATAACTGGGGTTTACTTGACGCGTCCCGCATGGAATCCTCTCACCCCGATGGATATCACTGGGCTAGTACTCACGGTGTTAAACACACGGGCATTCATTGTGTCAATCGACATATTGTAATGTTTACGATTTTGTAGGTCCCAGCGCTGACATAAACTATAAATATAAATATGGAGCGACAATTTGTTACGCGTGTTTGGTGTCTATGACATGGCATAGCAGGGTCAGCGATTGAAATCGTGAAATTGTTCTGTAATTATGGGGTATCACTGTAGGGTCACGGCAAACCACGTGACACTGCCGTGGAAGATGACTTAGAACATGTTGCGGCCCTGTGGAAAACACGGTAAGATACAACATGAAAAGCGAGATTAATACATGTAACACGAACAGACTGGCATTATTTAAATACGGATATTCTCAACCTGCGATGACCTCCAGTGATACGACGTTCTTGGTTGCAGATATCGATAGCATTTGCGTGTAACCTCAGATTTCTTAGAAGATATGCATTGTGTGAAGTCGTCCCTTTGCCAATAACCCAAGGCCAAGAGAGTAAAGAAATCAAGTAAACAACACGTTCGCCTGCCAGTGTATTGCGCAACGTGCTATGAGGGTCGACGTCTTGTGAAGAGAGCTTCTTTCAAACATCATATGTATTTATGTATTTTAATATGTTGTAAAGCGTCACGAACAATTTTGGATCTGGCGCTATACCAAATAAAAAATATTATTATTATTATATTATTATTATTAGTATATTATTATTATTATTATAGAACCATATAATGCATATCAGGTCAATAAATTGTGACCCAAAGATCAGACCGACGGGCCAGCGTGGGGACTTGAGTATAATACTCGTACTGGCACGTTACTGATAGGGCCTACTGTTGTCAACAGATACAACGAGTGTCAACAAGTTACACCAACAACCCGAGAACACAAGCGACCAGACATTGTAGTCAACTGTACATGTTTTTGACCAAATTCGTTGAAATTTTTAATAATTTGTAAAATTAATATACCATTGTTAAAAAACTCATTCAGCATCAAGTGTGCTGTGCCCATTCATAGCCTATCACTGAAAACTAGAACAGTTCCGACCAGACCCTGCCCTGAGAAACCCGCACTAAGCAATCCCGTGAACCCGGGATAGAAAGAAACCAGACTTAAATACAGTGCTACAGGCTGCAGTGAATTACTTCATTGAATCGGTCTTTTGTAGAAAATCAACTATCAGTTAGTCTGTGGCATAGTAAATAAAAAACAGCAGCACACACAATACCAACAAACCTTCACCGCAAAAACTATCTGAACGTGTCAAACAATCTCACACTTGTTTGACGCTTGAAACAGCTTGTTGTTAAAATACTACTTGCGTCATCTTCTTAGTAATAACGATGGCTACAGACGCAGTAGTAGCGATGGCTACAGACGCAGTAGTAGCGGTGGTTACAGACGCAGTAGTAGCGATGGCTACAGACGCAGCAGTAGCGATGGCTACAGACGCAGTGGTAGCGATGGCTACAGACGCAGTAGTAGCGATGGTTACAGACGCAGTAGTAGCGATGGCTACAGACGCAGCAGTAGCGATGGCGACAGACGCAGTAGTAGCGATGGCGACAGACGCAGTAGTAGCAGTGGCGACAGACGCAGTAGTAGCGATGGCTACAGACGAAGTAGGTACACGAACGTCGTGAAAGACGACTAGCCACTGGTGTCATATATTTGACCATCAACATGTGAAGTCACGTGACTGGTCAACGAGACACGCTAGGAGTAAATTGAGTTTACTGTGAGACGCAACACTGACTGATGGGTAAATAGACAGCTACATAGTTCACACTCACAAAGTATGCAAAGTCTTTATTTCAACAACAACAACAACAACAATAAAAAAATAGCCAAACATAAAATATAAACGACAGTCTTGATGTTGAAAAGGGCAAGAAGACGTGTGTCACTTATAACACTTGCCCAATTACCATAAATATAACAAGAAAAAATGTGTCACTTATAACACTTGCCCAATTACCATAAATATAACAAGAAGAAGTGTGTCACTTATAACACTTGCCCAATTACCATAAATATAACAAGACGATGTGTGTCACTTATAACACTTGCCCAATTACCATAAATATAACAAGAAGAAATGTGTCACTTATAACACTTGCCCAATTACCATAAATATAACAAGAAGAAATGTGTCACTTATAACATTTGCCCAATTACCATAAATATAACAAGAAGAAGTGTGTCACTTATAACACTTGCCCAATTACCATAAATATAACAAGAAGAAATGTGTCACTTATAACACTTGCCCAATTACCATAAATATAACAAGAAGAAGTGTGTCACTTATAACACTTGCCCAATTACCATAAATATAACAAGAAGAAATGTGTCACTTATAACATTTGCCCAATTACCATAAATATAACAAGAAGAAGTGTGTCACTTATAACACTTGCCCAATTACCATAAATATAACAAGAAGAAATGTGTCACTTATAACACTTGCCCAATTACCATAAATATAACAAGAAGAAGTGTGTCACTTATAACACTTGCCCAATTACCATAAATATAACAAAAAGATGTGTGTCACTTATAACACTTGCCCAATTACCATAAATATAACAAGAAGAAGTGTGTCACTTATAACACTTGCCCAATTACCATAAATATAAAAAGAAGAAGTGTGGCTGTATAAATCAATATTTATACAGCCATGTAATGTTTATACTACATAGCTAACCAAAATGTTAGCAGTGCATTTTTAAACGATGAACGTTACTACAACTTACTAAAGAGCTGTGAAGTAAGTTCCATAGTATTGCACCTTTAACTGAAATACACAATCTCTTTAAATTGGTACGAGCATTTTTAATGGGACTTTGTCTGGTTACATAGACTGACTTGTACAATGTAGACAACTTGTGTATACTCGCTGGTAGCAAATTGTTATTTGCCTTGTACATAATAAGTGCAGTTCGTATTTCCACAATAACTGGTACTTTCAGAATACGTAACTCGGAGAATAGACAAGAAGTGTGATCTAACCTCTTAGTTCTACAAATTAAATGCACAACCTTTTTTGTAACAGTACTAAACGATTTAGATTAGTAACATATGTATTGCCCCATACTTCGATGCAGTACACGATGTATGGCAGAAAGAGAGAATGGTATAAAATAAGCATTCCACATTTGTCAATGACAAACCTGGCTCTATACATTATGGCACAACTCTTAGACAGTTTATATGTTATCATAGAAATGTGTTTTTTTCAACGATAATTTATTATCGATCAAAACACCTAACCATTTTATAAATGCCACCTTACTAATTGTTTCCTTACTTATATGTATAGAGACGAGTGTCTTTAAAATTCGATTACCAAAAAAACTTATAATTTGTCTTTGATATATTGAGAGAAAGCCTGTTTACTGCAAACCATACACATAACTTTTCTAATTCAATATTTGTTAACCGAACAAGATCAATTATATCACTATTACTGTAGAACATGTTGGTATCATCTGCAAATAAGATCAACTTAGAAATTTGTTAAACATAACAAATATCATCTACGTACAGAATAAACAACTTTGAACCTAAAACAGATCCTTGTGACACACCACAACATATTCTGAGTACTTCTGAGTCACAATTTCCATAGTGAACAACTTGACTTCTGTTTTCCAAGTAACTCATAATCCATTTATGTGCAACACCATGAATGCCATAAAAGTATAATTGTTTTGCCAATATATTATGGTTGACGGTATCAAATGCTTTCATAAGGTCAACAAATATGCCAATGGCATATTTATTATTATCAATAGTAAATTCTTCAACCAATTATATTAAGGCATGTGATGTTGACATGTTTGATCTAACTCCATACTGACTAGGGTTGAGTATATTATATTTATATAGAAAACTATCTAACCTATCACAGTATAATTTCTTTACAGATTTTTTAGAATTTGGGAAACAAAGAAATACGTATGTAATGTATAAACACACCCTTCTCATCATATTTAAAAATGGGAATTTTACCTATTTTCATTTGATTTGGAAATATTCCATTGTTAAAAGAAACATTACATATGTGCTTCAAAGTTTTTACAATATGAGCAATAATGTTCTTAACCATGCTCATATTTAAATCATTACAATCTATTGACATTTTGCTCTTAAAATTTTTAACAGTTCTAATCATGTCTTGGTCATCAACATGACACTTTATTAAGGTCTTTTTCCAAATAATCAAAAATAGATACATCTTTTTAGGTAGCATAATTTGTTTTTGCAAGACTGGGTCCAACATTTGTAAAAAAAAGTTATTAAATCCATTTTATTTAGCACCGTAGTTTGATTCAGTAGGGAGACTGGGTCTGTGGGGATACTGGGCCTGTGATGAGATTGGGCTTGTGGGGAGACTGGCCCTGTGGAGAGACTGGGCCTGTGGGGAGACTGGGCCTGTGGGGAGACTGGGCCTGTGGGGAGACTGGACCTGTGGGGAGACTGGGCATGTGGGGAGACTGGACCTGTGGGGAGACTGGGCCTGTGGGGAGACTGGACCTGTGGCGAGACTGGGCATGTGGGGAGACTGGGCATGTGTGGAGACTGGGCTTGTGGGGAGACTGCGCAAGTGTGGAGACTGGACCTGTGGGGAGACTGGGCATGTGGGGAGACTGGGCATATGGGGAGATTGGGCTTGTGGGGAGAATGGTTCCACCAAACACAGGGAAAGAGCACTTTATTATATGACGAGTCTGCGTTAGTTATTGCTAATGTCATTGCTCTTCTCTTTATCCTTGTAGTCCGGCGTGAGGCTGGCACTGATACCTCTTTATCCCTGTAGTCCGGAGTGAGGCTGGCACTGATACCTCTTTATCCCTGTAGTCCGGGGTGAGGCTGGCATTAATACCTCTTTATCCCAGTAGTCCGGGGTGAGGCTGGCATTAATACCTCTTTATCCCTGTAGTCCGGCGTGAGGCTGGCACTGATACCTCTTTATCCCTGTAGTCCGGGGTGAGGCTGGCATTAATACCTCTTTATCCCATAGTCCGGGGTGAGGCTGGCATTAATACCTCTTTATCCCTGTAGTCCGGCGTGAGGCTGGCACTGATACCTCTTTATCCCTGTAGTCCGGGGTGAGGCTGGCATTAATACCTCTTTATCCCATAGTCCGGGGTGAGGCTGGCATTAATACCTCTTTATCCCTGTAGTCCGGGGTGAGGCTGGCACTGATACCTCTTTATCCCTGTAGTCCAGAGTGAGGCTGGCACTGATACCTCTTTATCACTGTAGTCCGGGGTGAAGCTGGCACTGATACCTCTTTATCCATGTAGTCCGTGGTGAGGCTGGCACTGATATCTCTTTATCCCTGTAGTCCGGCGTGAGGCTGGCACTGATACCTCTTTATCCCTGTAGTCTGGGGTGAGGCTGGCACTGATACCTCTTTATCCCTGTAGTCCGGCATGAGGCTGGCATTGATACCTCTTTATCCCTGTAGTCCGGGGTGAGGCTGGCATTAATACCTCTTTATCCCAGTAGTCCGGGGTAAGGCTGGCATTAATACCTCTTTATCCCAGTAGTCCGGGGTGAGGCTGGCACTGATACCTCTTTATCCCTGTAGTCCGGGGTGAGGCTGGCACTGATACCTCTTTATCCCTGTAGTCCGGGGTGAGGCTGGCACTGGTACCTCTTTATCCCTGTAGTCCGTCTCCTCTCCCTCGTCCATCACTCGTTCGCATTTTAAACTGCAAACAAGGTTCACAAAATGTGTCTTACGGTTTAAGGTGCGGATTTTCCATAGGCTATGTATGGCATACATGACATGTAACATACACTTGACATAGGCTATGTATGGCATACATGACATGTAACATACACTTGACATAGGCTATGTATGGCATACATGACATGTAACATACACTTGACATAGGCTATGTATGGCATACATGACATGTAACATACACTTGACATTTTTACTCTTGCAAACCGTTTACGAAGTTTTACTAGACCGAGTTATGTTGGGAGCTTTGTCACGTGACCACTTCTGGAGATGCTACCGAAACAGCGACCAGATGGCATATCTATACGTCGACATAAATGACAACGTGCTTCAGAGCTGAGTGTGTGAGCTGTGGTGATGTGAAAGAAGCGGGGAGTCAGAAGAAACCACCCACAGGACGGTCAACTCGATGTTCAACGAATCTTGTCACAATATTAGACGTTGTCACAATCACATCAATGCATCTAGTCGGCGGTCTAATTATACACCCGTACTCTGATAAACGTCTGACAACGACTCGACACATGTTCACTCCTCACCCGGGACTGCTATCGCTCGACACACATCTGAGAATGCAGCCAAGCGTGACTCTTCAATGAAAGGTCACCGAAGCAGCGCGAAATCTCTAATTGTCTGATCGGAGCGCGCAATATCGTCGGGGGGTCACATCGCAATACCGGGTTGGTATGTTCTACGGGTTGGTATGTTCTACGGGGTGAAATTACTTACTGCATTCGGAAGTGCCTAGCAACATTGCACAACAAACAGATGATTGACTGCTTTTGATCGTGCGGCGGCGATACATATGAAGATCTAGTGAGGGGAGTCGTTTGGAAAATTAAATTTTAGGCTAAGTTTATTTGCATGTAGTGCATTTACAGCGGCAGGTTGTATAACAATTCAAGAAACAGCGGTAGTTCTACCGACAAAGCGGTAGACTTGGCCTCTCTATAAACTTTTCAATGTGTGTCTTAATTTTGGAGCATTTATACACAGATATGTTGTTTTCGTTAACGTTCTGAAATACCAGCAATATTCAAAAAGTTCATCCAAGGAGGTTTCAACATAATTAATGTCAATATTACGAGGCCCACTGACACTTTGTATAAAGGTCCTGGATCTCAGTGAAAGGATCGTGTGTGTGTGTGTGTGTGTGTGTGTGTGTGTGTGTTTGTGCGTGCGTGCGTGTGTGTGTGTGTGTGTGTGTGTGTGTGTGTGTGTGTGTGTTGGGCTTCGTTGTGTTTGAGATCACGATTTTGGGCTTCGCTGTGGGTGGGTTTCATGTCCAGAAAATGGGCTTCGTTCGTGTCATACATATGTTTGGCATCTTCGTCGGTGGGTTTATTTAAGGCAGTTGGTAGACTTCGTCACGGGTGGCTTCATGTTAGGCAAATGTTCAATGTCCTGTTGGCAAACGTCCGAATATCCGGCGATCACGTACGAATGTTCGGAATGTGACCTTTGATGAAATATCTGCAACAGAAGAAGCTACACAAATCAAACTGTTGTGACAAGTATTGTGTTGACGATTCGTGTAGCAGAGTTGTGGGAAAGTGTGAAATTATGCCATGCAGATGCGTACGCTTACACAATAAACATACCCTTCCTTAGATCACGGTTGCATGAAGATCAACCGCTTACTAGTGAATGGTGGACTGCTTAGACAGGCGAGCCGCTGATGCTTTCATTCCAACAGAACAAATATGTGCCACTATGAGGTCAAGCCTCGACACATGGGCTCAAACAGTTTTGATTAAAGTAGAACTTAAATACTTCACACTTTATTCAGACAAATGTTATTTTAGTTGCTATTGCTATTAGTTATTTAGTAATACCAATGCACAAACAAGTGGAATGACATCGTTAACCATTGTGCACATTAGACATATTAGTTCTGCAGAAAGCTATGGACGAACGGTGAATCGCGAAGTAAAGTAACTCGGAAACATGGGTTCTGCAGCTTTCACTGTCTGTTGGTTTTGTTGTCGGAGTTGACAATTGTAATTTTTATTATGAACTATGTTGCATATGACTTCAGATTAAAAACGTACGCCGAAAAATGGGTTTGAAGATCATCAGTGAGTTCAAAGCAAGGCCCTCTAGTGGATTCCGCAAAGACACCCCTCCGTTAAAACAGACACCCTCCGTTACAACAGACACATTTCCGTAACAACAGACACACCTCCGTTATGACAGACACCTCTCCGTTATAACAGACACCCTCCGTTACAACAGACACCCCTCCGTTACAACAGCGCCGTCTAAGAAACATCTCCGTATTGTATGACCCACGTACGTGGACACATTCTTCTTCTTATGAACCGCTAGCCTCGGTTAGACGGTTGGCGTCTCCTTGCAGTCTCTCTAGCCACCTCGAGTGATGGTGATCTGTAGCTCTAGCCTCGGTTAGACCGTTGGCGTCTCCTTGCAGTCTCTCTAGCCACCTCGAGTGATGGTGATCTGTACCTCTAGCCTCGGTTAGGCCGTTGGCGTCTCCTTGCAGTCTCTCTAGCCACCTCGAGTGATGGTGATCTGTACCTCTAGCCTCGGTTAGGCCGTTGGCGTCTCCTTGCAGTCTCTCTAGCCACCTCGAGTGATGGTGATCTGTACCTCTAGCCTCGGTTAGGCCGTTGGCGTCTCCTTGCAGTCTCTCTAGCCACCTCGAGTGATGGTGATCTGTACCTCTAGCCTCGGTTAGCCCGTTGGCGTCTCCTTGCAGTCTCTCTAGCCACCTCGAGTGATGGTGATCTGTACCTCTAGCCTCGGTTAGTCCGTTGGCGTCTCCTTGCAGTCTCTCTAGCCACCTCGAGTGATGGTGATCTGTACCTCTAGCCTCGGTTAGGCCCTTGGCGTCTCCTTGCAGTCTCTCTAGCCACCTCGAGTGATGGTGATCTGTACCTCTAGCCTCGGTTAGGCCGTTGGCGTCTCCTTGCAGTCTCTCTAGCCACCTCGAGTGATGGTGATCTGTACCTCTAGCCTCGGTTAGGCCGTTGGCGTCTCCTTGCAGTCTCTCTAGCCACCTCGAGTGATGGTGATCTGTACCTCTAGCCTCGGTTAGGCCGTTGGCGTCTCCTTGCAGTCTCTCTAGCCACCTCGAGTGATGGTGATCTGTACCTCTAGCCTCGGTTAGGCCCTTGGCGTCTCCTTGCAGTCTCTCTAGCCACCTCGAGTGATGGTGATCTGTACCTCTAGCCTCGGTTAGGCCGTTGGCGTCTCCTTGCAGTCTCTCTAGCCACCTCGAGTGATGGTGATCTGTACCTCTAGCCTCGGTTAGGCCGTTGGCGTCTCCTTGCAGTCTCTCTAGCCACCTCGAGTGATGGTGATCTGTACCTCTAGCCTCGGTTAGGCCGTTGGCATCTCCTTGCAGTCTCTCTAGCCACCTCGAGTGATGGTGATCTGTACCTCTAGCCTCGGTTAGGCCGTTGGCGTCTCCTTGCAGTCTCTCTAGCCACCTCGAGTGATGGTGATCTGTACCTCTAGCCTCGGTTAGACCGTTGGCGTCTCCTTGCAGCCTCTCTAGCCACCTCGAGTGATGGTGATCTGTACCTCTAGCCTCGGTTAGGCCGTTGGCGTCTCCTTGCAGTCTCTCTAGCCACCTCGAGTGATGGTGATCTGTACCTCTAGCCTCGGTTAGGCCGTTGGCGTCTCCTTGCAGTCTCTCTAGCCACCTCGAGTGATGGTGATCTGTACCTCTAGCCTCGGTTAGGCCGTTGGCGTCTCCTTGCAGTCTCTCTAGCCACCTCGAGTGATGGTGATCTGTACCTCTAGCCTCGGTTAGGCCGTTGGCGTCTCCTTGCAGTCTCTCTAGCCACCTCGAGTGATGGTGATCTGTACCTCTAGCCTCGGTTAGACCGTTGGCGTCTCCTTGCAGCCTCTCTAGCCACCTCGAGTGATGGTGATCTGTACCTCTAGCCTCGGTTAGGCCGTTGGCATCTCCTTACAGCCTCTCTAGCCACCTCGAGTGATGGTGATCTGTACCTCTAGCCTCGGTTACGCCGTTGGCATCTCCTTGCAGTCTCTCTAGCCACCTCGAGTGAAGGTGATCTGTACCTCTAGCCTCGGTTAGACCGTTGGCGTCTCCTTGCAGCCTCTCTAGCCACCTCGAGTGATGGTGATCTGTACCTCTAGCCTCGGTTAGACCGTTGGCGTCTCCTTGCAGTCTCTCTAGCCACCTCGAGTGATGGTGATCTGTAGTTCTAGCCTCGGTTGGCGTCTCCTTGCAGTGTCTCTAACCACCTCGAGTGATGGTGATCTGTAGTTCTAGCCCCGGTTAGGCCCTTGGCGTCTTCTTGCAGTCTCTCTAGCCACCTCGAGTGATGGTTATCTGTAGACCTAGCCTCGGTTAGGCCGTTGGCGTCTCCTTGCAGTCTCTCTAGCCACCTGACCTTACTTAGCCAGCTTTCTTCTCTTACGAAAATATACCAGACCTTCTTCTTCCTTGACCATACTTTATCTCTGACCCAGATGTGTACAGATGTGTACAGATGTGTACAGCTTATCCTGAGCATTCTGCGCTGTACCCACATCTCAAGTGCATGTGTTCGCTTTTAGTCGCCTTTCTTGAGTGTGCTGGATTCACTGTTCTGTTGAGCAACGCTCCAAACTATGGAGTACAAGTTTAAACTTATTTCATCGTCTTTCCAGACGTTAGCAAGGTCACCTGTAATGATTTTCGCTATGGCCACCTCATTCTTCCGATGTTATGTCTTTCATAGTAAGGTGTTTGAACTATGACACCATATCAATCTCAGTCTCGTCAATCGTACTGGACCTATTCCATTTAGGGCCATCACATTTGTCTTCGCTTCTTTGATTTTACATATATGGTGCTTCAATGTGCGATCTCTTTGGTAGAGCATCCATTAGAAGAAAGCCCGTGTTGTACACATTTATGTTTTTACCTTTGCGCATTTGATGTCTGAAACGAACGTAAAATAAAAAAGAACGTATATTAAAATGTTACTTCGTAGTTTAAAGTAATACAGTTCAAATCTGCCCCACTTTTATGTTCCATAAAAACGCATCATGACACGTTCACTTGCTCATGGGTTTCTAACATGCATTCTACGACATCTGGATATGAGATAACACCGCGTCAAACACGTCACATATAAATTATTATAAATTGTCAGAATGACAATTGCTGTTTTTACTTTATAATCATACTACAATCACCTTCACCCCATGAAAGGGCGGTCGTAGGCGTAACATTCACCTTCACTCCATGAAAGGGCGGTCGTAGGCGTAACATTCACCTTCATCCCATGAAAGGGCGGTCGTAGGCGTAACAATTCCACAGAGTACGCAGAATCGGTCTTTTGCTGTGCCCGTAGACTTCACTCAGTCCATCTCTGTACATTAGCCAGCCAGTATTTCATCTGGCGGCCCCGTCTTCTCCTGCTTTTTGAGATGATGTTGTGTTGAGTGGTTTTGCCAAACCAGGACGGCTTGTGCCGTTTCACCGGCGACAAGAAGGGACATTATTTTCCAACAAGATATTTTAATGACTCTACTTCCTCAAGATTATGACTGTTCATCGTGATATTAATGTGTATGTGTTCTGTTTGGTACTGTTGGCAATTACTTCCTCAAGGTTATGGCCGTTCATCGTTATATTAATTAATGTGTTCTGTTTGGTACTGTTGACAAGTACTTCCTCAAGGTTATGACTGTTGATCGTGATATTAATGTATGTGTGTGTGTGTGTGTGTGTGTGTGTGTGTGTGTGTGTGTGTGTGTGTGTGTGTGTGTGTGTGTGTGTGTGCGTGCGTGCGTGCGTGCGTGCGTGCGTGCGTGCGTGTGTGTGTGTGTGTGTTTGTGTGTGTGTGTGTGTGTGTGTGTGTGTGTGTGTGTGTGTGTGTGTGTGTGTGTGTGTGTGTGTTTATGTGTGTGTGTGTGTGTGTGTGTGTGTGTTCTGTTTGGTACTGTTGGGAATTACTTCCTCAAGGTTATGGCCGTTCATCGTGATGTTAATGGGTGTGTTCTGTTTGGTACTGTTGACAAGTACTTCCTCAAGGTTATGACTGTTCATCGTGATATTAATGTATGTGTGTTCTCTTTGGTACTGTTGGCAATTACTTCCTCAAGGTTATGACTGTTCATCGTGATATTAATGTATGTGTGTTCTCTTTGGTACTGTTGGCAATTACTTCCTCAAGGTTATGGCCGTTCATCGTGATGTTAATGGGTGTGTTCTGTTTGGTACTGTTGACAAGTACTTCCTCAAGGTTATGGCCGTTCATCGTGATGTTAATGGGTGTGTTCTGTTTGATACTGTTGACAAGTACTTCCTCAAGGTTATGGCCGTTCATCGTGATGTTAATGGGTGTGTTCTGTTTTGTACTGTTAACAAGTACTTCCTCAAGATTATGGCCGTTCATCGTGATGTTAGTGGGTGTGTTCTGTTTGATACTGTTGACAAGTACTTCCTCAATATTATGGCCGTTCATCGTGATATTAATGGGTGTGTTCTGTTTGGTACTGTTGACAAGTACTTCTTCGAGGTTATGGCCTTTCATCGTGATGTTAGCGGGTGTGTTCTGTTGACAAGTACTTCCTCAAGCTTATGGCCGTTCATCGTGATGTTAGTGGGTGTGTTCTGATTGGTACTGTTGACAAGTACTTCCTCGAGGTTATGGCCGTTCATCGTGATGTTAGTGGGTGTGTTCTGTTTGGTACTGTTGACAAGTACTTCCTAGAGGTTATGGCCGTTCATCGTGATGTTAATGGGTGTGTTCTGTTTGGTACTGTTGACAAGTACTTCCTCGAGGTTATGGCCGTTCATCGTGATGTTAGTGGGTGTGTTCTGTTTGGTACTGTTGACAAGTACTTCCTCGAGGTTATGGCCGTTCATTGTGATGTTAATGGGTGTGTAATAAGCTCTTGCCTTTTCTTCTAGTCTGATGGTGAGGTCTTGAAGTTCATTCTAGCTGCCTCCCTTGAGGTCAATATCGTCTGCAAAATGAAGATTATACAGACCGGCCTTGCACCCATACATAAGGTGGTGTTTAACTCTTGGAGGGTCTCCTGCGTGATGTTTATACAGATCGGCCTTGCACCCATACATAAGGTGGTGTTTAACTCTTGGAGGGTCTCCTGCGTGATGTTTATACAGACCGGCCTTGCACCCATACATAAGGTGGTGTTTAACTCTTGGAGGGCCTCCTGCATGATGTTCTCGAGGATATGTTGAAGAGAACAGGCGAGAATGGGCACTCCTGACGGACTCCTACAGTTGTTCTCAAAAGTTGTTCAAGTTGGTTGTTTAGAAATACTGAACTTTTGGCATACTGTGCCTGTGTCACTTGCACCTTCGTCGAAGCTTTTCTATTCAGTCTGTTCAAGACGATTCGTAGCATGATCTTGCTTGCTTGGATGGCTGATGAGGCGGATAGTTCTGTAAAGTTAGCCTTAGATTTCCCTTTCTTGGCAGTTGAAAATCTTAATAGAAAATATTATTACACCTTCTCCATAATGTCCCTCCTTCTATTTCTACGAAAAGTTGCACATTTTCAATTTAAAAAGGTATATATTAAACAATTTACAAAACTAATGGTTGAAAATGTGGAATGTCCATGTTGTAACAAATATTCAGTTAGTATAACTTGAAATTTAATTATTATTATTATTATAAAGGTTACGAAATTATTGGGCGCCGATTGGGGTTAGCCATGCGAAAATGTGTTCGTGTTGTGAGTTATATTAATGTCTAGACGAGAGACACGTTATGTTGTTGATGTACTGAGATTGGTCAGTTATTGGAGTAACTGCGTGAATAATTACAATGCCTGTGAGATGTTTTTTTCCCAACCAGGCCAGTGGCCAAACAACAACGATGTTTATAATAGCGGATGAAGTGATTGTTAGACTTCATGCGAGGCTATATGATGCCAAACACGCCCCTAGTGCGGTGGATGAGTTTGTATGACTGTGATCCGTGCTCTACGACCAGCAGGTCTCTACACGAAACCAAGTCGATTGTAATTGATCGATACGCGGTCTGATCTCCAAGGACTTTATGTGCGTGAGCGATTGGAGATATATGGATAGGTGGAGTGTAACGATTCTAAAAAAAATCTTATTATCTGATTGTTATGTATCGCTGTTGAAGAGTCAAAACAATGGAAGTCCATTTTGATTTTACCACGTGGTTTATTGGTCTATACAACGATTACATCTGTTACACTAACTTCTAACATACGAAAATGAACTTTCATTGTTTTAATTTTTGATGTGGAAGAATGGAACTAATGTTTCGTATGTTCGAAGTTAGTGTAATAGATACGTATTCAACGAACCATATATATATATATATATATATATATATATATATATATATATATATATATATATATATATATATATATATATATATATATATATATATGTGTGTGTCATGTATATATATATATATATATATGTACATATACATACATATATATATATATATATATATATATATATATATATATATATATATATATATATATATATATATATATATATATATATATATATATATATATATATATATATATATATATATATATATATGTATATATGTATATATATATATATATATATATATATATATATATAATGACATACACACACACATATATATATATATCAAGTTATATATATTCTTTTAATGTTTAAGTTTTTAATACGTAAACTATTATCCACTTGGATTTTGACCTCGATTCGTTTAATTCAGATTGAATGACGTCGGAATGAAACCGTTAGGCACGCTGTCAATAGAAACAAAATATCTGAGTATCCACTGGGGCAAATATCCGGTTATTAGACAGTCGTGCAGTGCGATGTGTTGTGCAAAGCTGGTCATCGCATAACGCATGAATGTGTGTCCTTTTCAAGACGATATACATGACACGTGACTCTCTCTGCACCTTGTACTGTAATTATCTCCCAAATATCACCACTAGGTGGCCACGACATCAACAGACGTGTCTGCATTTTATAAAGAAAATCTTGCCAAATGTTGATCTCAAACACCATAAACCTGCCATTGGGTCGTCTTTTAACACGATTCTCCAGCATTCGTAGTTAAAATCGCCATTTATTTGTGTGCGTACGTCTTCTTTATCGCAGGTGCAAAGCCGCACGTGGTCGGCATTGTCCGCGATTGTAACAAGTCTGAAGACTGCAGTAGTTGCATATTGTCTGTAATGAGCCGTCTCGTGTTGGTCGGCGACTGTCAGCCTTAACAGGGCGAGGCCTCATCAGATTTGACAGGTTGTGCTATATCAGGTGCATAATGCGCGCTCGGGCGCACATGTCAACGTCAGATGACAAAGAAGATTTCGCTGAATTCTGATATTGCACTGTGCAGCTATTAAGAAACGTGCCAACTGTGAAGCCTTTATGTACAACAAGCTAAAACCAGTGTTGAGTAAATGTTTCTTTTAAAAAGACATATACAATTAGCAAACATATAAGTTACAATTGACCATATCTACACATTCATTAGGAAGGAGGTGTGTAGCAGTATTGTGGAAAGGTAGAGTGTTGCGTTGTGGTAAGGAAGAATGAGATAGAAATGTGGAATAGTGGAATGAGATAAACTCGACACGGACAGAACAAAACACACAACGCACCGTGGTAGGGTAAACATGGCCAAAATACATTTGTTCTGTGTTCGTAAGCCTACTTTTCACTACAAAGGTATGTCACATTACAACAGGTAAAAGAAACCTACACATGATAAATCATTTGGACTTGACATATATACAATTCGATCGTGACTGAGCCCATTAGTGACTGTTGGATGAGAACACTTATTTAACGGAATACGATGTCATTCAACAGTCACAATTGTGAACGATATATGTCCGATATGATTGACGTCTTTGTAAGCTTTCAGACAACTAATTACACGGACATGTCCGAGATAATGTACCGAAGTACAACACCTGGTCGAGAATCCATTTGTGATATCACAATTTGTTACTGACGTCTCCAACTTGTTCCAGTCAACAGACGTCGTCGTCACCAGGGTATGTGTGACCTGAATTGAAACTTACAAACTTCCCGCGGTGTATTAATTACACAATAAAAATTAATGTAAAACGGGTAACGGTCAAGTGTTTGTGTCCATTGACCACAGACTCGCCTAGCTACTATACCTTTAACGCATAATGACCAAAGTAAACATATCTTAATAACGCAAGCGGGGTAGAAACCCAAACCAATTCTGGATAAACAGTTGAAATGCATTTTTTAATATGTCAGTTTTAGCCTTGTTTAAATACAGGATACCGTGCATCACTTGGAACAGCAGGTAGAAATGGGACACGTTGTGGACATCTGTCAAAACATCCGTGTGACTGACCCGTGTCCATGCAACCTACGAGACGTTTCTAACACGGGCTGAGTTTCTGAATCCCTAAAATTCTGCAAACAAACATGATGATTTTTTGGAACGACTTCTCTATAATTATTGTCCAAACAGTGTGACACCGTGCCTTCATCGGTTCATTCAATCCGTTGACAAATACAATGTTTTGTCGCCTTCGATTGATAACACGGGACTCTCTTTCCTAAAGTCGGTTTGCATGTCGTGTCGTGTCGAATTTATCGAACTCAAACACTGTATTGAGGCGTTGGTTATCGATTAACAAGTAAAGTCGTTGTTACATATTTCCTCGATGCGCCGCATCCGGCCGAAAAAAATATACGGGGAATTTCCTCATGCGTTTACTAATTTATGTTTTGCTGTTATATTTTCCTCCGCCTAGCCTCACAGTGTTGAGGGTGCAGGTGGTTTGTGAGGAACTACGTGTAATAGTCATATAAGTGTGCAAATTCCAAATATACATATTTATTTCTAACACTTCCATGGCGGTAATGGTTACCTCGATGTAATAGTCGTCCACTTTGTGTTTTCAAACGAGACACGAACGAGCAGCCCATTTTCACAAACGGAACTTGATTTGTCTGTGCGGGAAGTTTGACACTACAATGCTGTTTCTATTATGTTAAATAACTCCGACCTCAATAACGTCACACATTGAACTCGAGTTCATGTCAATTATAGTTAGCACATGACTATACAAACTTTCAATTGGACCACTTGTTCTCAATTCTACAGTCTTTTAAATAACTGGGTGGCAGCTTTGGAAAAGATTATGGTCAGCCAGATGAACATGCTTGGGTCATAGTTGTCCGGTCACGTTGCGATCGGTTTTAATAAAGCACCCATTTCGATAGCCGCGTTGACATGTTACCACCAACGTCATGTGTTTATCCAATCTCGCCGGTTCGTCGCGTCGCCTGATTTCATCGTGTCCTCGTCTAGCCCGGCTTTACACCCAGTCATTCTCTGTTACCCGTCCACATTCAGTGGTAACACATGAATTGGCGTCTGACATGACACCGTGTGCTTGAATAACTTGATAATGTATAGCTGAATACATTCTACAGAAGGCGAGACAGTGCTGGAATGTTCAGAAAAGTATGACAGGGATGTCTTTGCAACTCACACGGAGATGATGTCGTTTTAACACACGAATCCTCATAATCTAGGAAAACAATGATCTTTAATTTCAAAATAATGACAAGTCTTGCCTACTTTTGAGGCGCTGGTTGCTTGTGGAAAATATGTTTCCATCAACACAATCACTTGTATGCCTCTGTGTAAAAGTAAGGCCATCTAACGAGAAACAATGACCTGTATACATGCCGCGGGTAAAGCGCGCAGCCCTTTAAACAAAGCAACGTCGATGCATGCACATTATAAATACGTTTCTTTTACTTTTTTAAACATTAAGCCATTTTCGATTATAATATTATGTTCCTAATATCTTCGTTATCTTTTACCATCATCACGCCCACCGCCAACGCCGTGTCTAAGCGCAGCCTTCAAAGCTTCTTCAAACAATAATTAGCAAGTCTGCCAGAACCATAATGTTCCATCGGCTCACGAACCCCACATATCTGTGTCCTGTGCGCTCCGGCAGCCGGCCACGAGACTGATCCAATCGCCTGTAGTTGCTTTGTTCGCGCCGAGGCCGGCTGCTTGTGGTTGGTCGAGGCACAGTGGCCGGGCAAAGCGCCATCGTGAGATAGCATCAAGTCGGTCGCTGACCGAGCGAAGGGGTCGGCGGTAGGCGACGGTGGCGGCCTTGGCAGGTGACGCAGCAGGACGACGTGTATGGTCACTGCTAGTTATTGAGGTCAAACCATGCTTTAAAGTCGTTTTTATTTTTGAATGTACACAATACGTTTCCATAGACGCAATCGCCAGAAAAAACATCTGTGTAAAAGTGATGCCAGCTAGTGAGAGAGATTACATTAAAAATACTTTAATAAGCGGAGAGGTGTACTGCCGTTTGTCTGCCATTTTACACGACGTGGGCACATGCACCTCCTGGTTACCCAACACGCACAATTCACCCTCCTGGTTGCCCACCAGACACAATTCACCTTCTTGGTTACCCACCACGCACAGTTCACCTTCTTGGTTACCCACCAGGCACAAGTCACCCTCCTTGTTACACACCAGGCACAATTCACCCTCCTGGTTACACAACAGGCACAATTCACCCTCCTGGTTACACACCAGGGACAATTCACCCTCCTGGTTACACAACAGGCACAATTCACCCTCCTGTTTACACACCAGGCACAATTCACCCTCCTGGTTACACAACAGGCACAACTCACCCTCCTGGTTACACACCAGGCACAATTCACCCTCGTGGTTACACACCAGGCACATATCACCCTCCTGGTTACACACCAGGCACAATTCACCCTCGTGGTTACACACCAGGCACAATTCACCCTCCTGGTTACACACCAGGCACAACCCACCCTCGTGGTTACACACCAGGCACAATTCACCCTCCTGGTTACCCACCAGGCACATATCACCCTCCTGGTTACACACCAGGCACAAGTCACCCTACAGGTCATACACCAGGCACAAGTCACCCTACAGGTCATACACCAGGCACAAGTCACCCTACAGGTCACACACCAGGCACAAGTCACCCTACAGGTCATACACCAGGCACAAGTCACCCTACATGTCATACACCAGGCACAAGTCACCATACAGGTCATACACCAGGCACAAGTCACCCTACATGTCATACACCAGGCACAAGTCACCCTACAGGTCATACACCAGGCACAAGTCACCCTACAGGTCATACACCAGGTACAAGTCACCCTACAGGTCATACACTGTTTGTCTCAGCACATTAACCACATTTTAACGTTTGATTTAATTCGGCAAATAACGCTTTGATGATTTTCAACAGACCGGTTTGTTTCATGCACGTTGCTCTCCTCTGTTCCCCCGAGGTCCAGGTGAGGCTGGCGCCGATTTTGTTCCCTTCTTCTGTCACTGATCCCGTTTCATTGCCACCTCCCCACCCGTCTCCACCGACATCTCGTTCTCCATCACCCCCCCTAATCCCGCCAATGTTCTATTTAATGTCATGCTACAGTATGGATAAATGTAGATTGAAGTAAATGCTCTCTGTCTCAGTAAAACAACTTTCGGGAAAGAAATAAAAATCATCTTCACCCAAGGGAAAATCGTGTGGATGCTTGGAAAACCCACTTCAAATTACTGCTCTCTTCAGATGATACAAGAACATCCAACCATCCAGTTGATCCGATCTACGAAACCCCAACATTGACACCGACACATTCTCACTAGCAGAAGTCAACATTGCTATCAAACAAATGAAACTTGGCAAAGCCCTAGGACTACATGGCATTTCCATTGAAGTGTGGCGACTACCCTAGTTAAGGAAAAATTTATTGAAGTTCTGCCAAGATTCGTACTTAGAGAATAGACCAGCGGAATGGGGGATTTCGGCTATCGTACCAATACCTAAGATAGGAGACTTGACTATTCCTGAAAACTATAGTGGAATAAGTCTAACACAGACTGCTGCAAAGGTCTACAATTGACTCCTGCTTAACATAATTCGCCCTGAGCTAGAAAAGATCTTACGCCTAAACCAGAACGGATTTAGCCCCTCCGATCTACAGCTTCACATATTCTTGCTCTTAGACGCATCATCGAGGAAATGAGAAACCACAAGAAAGAAGCTGCCATTATTTTCATATATTTGAAGAAAACCTTTGACTGTAGATAGAAACAGACTGTTCCAGATTCTCCAGGCGTGTGACATCCCAGAGAAGATCGTCAAAGCCATACAGATAATGTATGTAAACACCTCTGCAGCTGCATTGATTCCCGAAGGGGAAACTACACATTTCAACATTAACACAGGAGTTTTCCAAGGAGACCTTCTCGCCCCGAACCTGTGCATCATAGTCTTAGACTACGCCATAAGAACTGGTGACATAGACGGACTAACTCTAACCAGACGCCGAAGCACCATGCAACCAGCCTGTCATCCCTCTGACCTGCTCTGGAAGCACCAGGCAACCAGCCTGTCATCTCTCTGACCTGCTCTGGAAGCACCAGGCAACCAGCCTGTCATCTCTCTGACCTGGTCTGGAAGCACCATACAACCAGCCTGTCATCTCTCTGACCTGGTCTGGAAGCACCATACAACCAGCCTGTCATCTCTCTGACCTGCTCTGGAAGCACCAGACAACCAGCCTGTCATCTCTCTGACCTGCTCTGGAAGTACCAGACAACCAGCCTGTCATCTCTCTGACCTGGTCTGGAAGCACCAGACAACCAGCCTGTCATCTCTCTAACCTGCTCTGGAAGCACCAGACAACCAGCCTGCCATCTCTATGACCTGGTCTGGAAGCACCAGACAACCAGCCTGCCATCTCTATGACCTGGTCTGGAAGCACCATACAACCAGCCTGCCATCTCTGTGACCTGGTCTGGAAGCACCAGACAACCAGCCTGCCCTCTCTCTGACCTGCTGTGGAAGCACCAGACAACCAGCCTGCCATCTCTCTGACCTGCTCTGGAAGCCCGATGGCCCTCGGAAAAGAGTTCGGCCAACAACAACACTGGAAAACATCCTAGAGAAAGACGCGAACCTCAGCGGGACAAATCTACTAACTGCAACGAAGAACCGAACCACTGAAAGGAGATCATCATGTCAGTGGCTCCACTTTAAGTGGAGGACATAAGCATGATTATTAAAAATGACGTCAATAAAATGTAATATTCCTATCCTCTGAATACGATCAATGGCGATGTATTATGGAGCCACACAAAACAGCCTAACGTGATCGAACTTGCGGCGAGGACGTAATGTGTTATAGTGAGGTTGTATGAGCCGGGGTAAATGGCTGGGGTCATATAAACAACAGTGAGCCGGGGTAAATGGCTGGGGTGATGGGGTCATGCCTCAGTTAGACTTCCTGGTGTATTACACGTATGTAGGGCATAGTAATTTTGGATATAGGACGTATTAAAAAATTCATACGTTCTGACATAAGTACATTTGTGTACGGACATTACCAGGTTTGCTGGTGGAAGCTGTTGAGAGTGAAATGGTGGATTTTTATATGATTTTAATAGGCGGAAGGATATTTGTCAATTTTTGTGGCCACTAGACACATGTGCGTCGTAATTCATGCCAATATTAGTACACAGTGAGGGGTATCGCACATACAGGCATATTGCAAGAGTTAGAAATGTCTAATTTTGACAGCATGTCAGTGGGATGATGACAGCGGCTGGTTAAAACGTTTAGAATTTTTGATGGTCACGTTTTCTTATAATTATGGAAAACGTTAACATGGCCACCAATGGGAAATGTAACTGTACCCTGAACCCCCATACGAACAACAGTGAGCCGGGGTAAATGGCTGGGGTCATATGAGCCACATTGAATCTGGGTAAAAGGCTGTGGTTATATGAATCACATATATCCAGGGTAAATGGCTGGGGTTATATGAGCCACATTAAACCAGGGTAAAAGGCGGTGGTTATATGAACCACGTAGATCCAGGGTAACTGACTGGGGTTATATGAAACACATTAAACCAGGGTAAATGGCCTGGGCTATATGAAGCACATGGGTAAATGGTTGGAGTTATTTGAACCTGGGGTACGTGACCATGGGTAAATTAATGGGAGTATGTAAAATCATATAGGCTGTGTAATCATGCGTAACGTGTTGATGACATGTGTGACCAGGGTCAAATTGCTGGGGTGTTTGACTAAATGGTTGGGGTATATAACAGATGGGAAATTACATGGTAGTGCGACCAGGGGTAAATTAACGTCGTGAACAAGTTCGGCAGGGATATACACCACAAACAGGCCACGAGCGACTAAACGCATAGAGTGACATTTACCGTTGCTAGTGACGTTTCGCATTTTAGACTTGGAGGCCTCGACGCATTGTATCGGGCGCTCGGCAAGTGAGCCCGCAACAAGGGTGACAGTCTTAGCCGTCGGTCGAAATATGTAATCTCGTTCTAACAAGTAATTTATCTGATGAACTCAAAAGTAGGCCGTCGGCACAAAGACCTGGTTTCTATCGCCGCTGTGTTTGACCGGGTCGACGTAGAGAGGCCGGGGACACAGAAGGCGGGGGGGAACACTAATAAGGCGTACATAAGGCGGGGGGGCACAAAAATGAGACGTACAGAAGGCGGGGGGGGGGACACACCAATAAGACGTACATGAGGCGGGGGGGGGCATTTACTAATAACGCGTGCAGAGGGTGGGACAGCAACCAATAAAGTGTACTAGAAAGAGTGGGGCAATAACAAATAAAGCGCATGCAGGGCAGGGCACTAGTAAAAACACAAGAGGGAGGGAGAGAGAGAGAGTGACAGACAGACAAACAGACAGACATACAGAGCCAGATATATATATATATATATATATATATATATATATATATATATAAGGGGGAGGGAGATAACGGGAGAGAGAAAGAGATGGGAAGGAGGGAGATAAAGGGAGAAAGGGTCTGAAGGGAGAGAAAGGGAGAGAGAGAGAGAGAGGAGGGAGATAAAGGTAGAGATAGGGGAGGGAGATAAAGGGAGAAAGGGGAGGAGGGAGATAAATGGAGAAAGAAAGAGATGGAGGAGGGATGTAAAGGGAGATAGAGAGTTGAGGGAGACAAAGGGAGATAAAGGGAGAGAGGAGAAGAAAGGAGATAAAGGGGAGAGAAAAAGGGGAAGGAGGGAGATAAAATGAGAGAGAGTGGAGGTAGATGAAGGGAGAGAGAAAAAGAATGACCAACTCTTGAGGAGGGATATAAAGGGAGATACAGGTGAGGGAGATAAAGGGAAAAGAGGAGGAGGGAGAAAACTTTAGAGAGAGAGGAGGAAGAGGGAGCAAAGGGAGAGAGAGAGAGAGAGGTGGAAGATAAAATGAGAGAAAGGGGAGGAGGGAGATAAAGTGGAGATGGGGAGGTGGAGATAAAGGGAGAGAGGGGAGGGGGAGGTAGATAAAGGCAGAGATAGGGGAAGGAGGGAGACTAAGGGAGAGTGGCTGTAGAGAAAGGGAGAGGGGGGAGATACAGAGAGAGAGAGAGAGAGAGAGAGAGAGAGGGAGAGAGGGGAGGTAGATAAAGGCAGAGATAGGGGAAGGAGGGAGACTAAGGGAAAGTGGGGGTAGAGAAAGGGAGAGGGGGAGGGAGATACAGAGAGAGAGAGAGAGAGAGAGAGAGAGAAGGAGGGGAGGAAAATAAAGGTGGAGAGAGGGGAGTAAGGAGATAAATGGAAGAGAGGGGGTAGGTATATAAAGGGAGTGAGGGGGAGAGGTAGATAAAAGGAGAGAGATTGGGGTAGATGAAGGGAGAGAGAGAGAGAGAGAGAGGGAGGAGGGAGATAAAATGAGAGAGAGAGAGAGAGAGAGAGTGAGGAAGGGGATAAAGTGAGAGAGAGAGAGAGAAAGGGAGGAGGGAGATAAAGTGTGTGTGTGTGTGTGTGTGTGTGTGTGTGTGTGTGTGTGTGTGTGTGTGTGTGTGTGTGTGTGTGTGTGTGTGTGTGTGTGTGTGTGTGTGTGTGTGAGAGAGAGAGAGATAGAGAGAGAGAGAGAGAGGTGGAAGAGGGACATAAAAGGAAAGAAAAGAGAAGAGAAGGACAAAACGATAGAGTGAGCGAGGAAGTAAATAAAGTGAGAGAGGAGGGGAGAGAAATGGAGTGGGTGGGGAGAAGGGATATATTAAAGGGAGAGATGGGGGAGGGAGATAAAGAGAGAGTGGGGGGAAATGAAGGGAGAGAGAGGGGAGGAGGGAGATAAAGGGAGAGAGAGAGAGAGAGGGGGGGGAGGAGTTAAAAAACGGGAGAGAGGGGGAGGATGGAGAAAGGGCTGGAGACGAGGAAGGAAGTGGAGAGGGAGATATACATATAGACATTCAGGCAGCATATACGTTATTTTGGAATCCGTATGGGAGATCAGTTACAATTGTATAACAAATACAATTAACGAGAGGACGGGACACGTAAATAATTGTATCGACTGATTCTTTTGACGTGTGCCTGGATTATCAAAATCGATTTCAATATAAAATGAATTTCAGTTCATTTCAATTCAATTCAATACCAGCTCTTTTGCAGTTTTGGTCACCAGACGATGGCGACGTTGTACACTGTGATACGTGGCACCACCTAGTAGATGTATCAAAACGACACCCGCTTGTCTCCGGTGCTAATGCTGCCGTCTGGCGTATGAATCGGACAAACACTCACTTACGCGCTCTCAGCAGTTCCATCAACATTAATGTATGTATGATATTAAGTTCCATGAAGCAAACTAGGCATTTGCAGGATTTTGGTGAGGGTGGAAATAATATATTTTTTTAATCGGCTCGAGCCACTGCCATGTGGCTTTGGACGTTTCTTAATAACAATGAGGAGGTGTGGCAGGTCAACCTTTTATCTGCAACCCATATTTAGGAGCACCCTCCATCTACTACTTCGTTTTCAAATGTATATAATAATAATTATGTATGTATCAAAACCCACGTTACCAGCACGGAATTGCATCTAGAACCAACCGGTGACAGCCAATCCATGCGCGAGCAAGCGAAGGCAGACAAGCCTTTACATTGATAAACTCCCTAAAGGATGTGGGACCAGAAACCGGAGAACTGCACTAGGCTATGGGGGACAGAGGAGACAGATGGTCGGAGCAGAGTTCGACTCCAGTAGTCGACATGAAGATGGTCATCACGTTGACTCGAGGAAGCAAAACATTGGAGCAGGTTTAAAACAAATGTAACAATTTGATAGGTTGAAAAATAACTTGCTTTTGTATGACGTAAATTGGAAGATGTAGATTAATGGCGGGTGTGGCAGGACGTGGGAGGCGGGAGGTTGGTCCTACAAAATGATTGGAGATGGGAGGTTGACCTCCAAAAGAGGTGGGATATGGGAAGTTGAAGCCCTTGCCACATCCTCTTTTTTGATACAATTTGGTGTATGATGTTGTCTCTTAAATCACTACAGCTGATGTAATTAACACTGCTCACGTGCATCACCAGCTCTACAATCAACCTGCACCCCTATCTCTACAATCAACCTGTATCACCAGCTCTACAATCAACCTGCAACCCCAGCTCTACAATCAACCTGCATCACCAGCTCTACAATCAACCTGCACCCCCACCTCTACAATCAACCTGCACCCCCAGCTCTACAATCAACCTGCACCCCCAGCTCTACAATCAACCTGCACCCCCACCTCTACAATCAACCTGCACCCCCAGCTCTACAATCAACCTGCATCACCAGCTCTACAATCAACCTGTATCACCAGCTCTACAATCAACCTGCATCACCAGTTCTACAATCAACCTGTATCACCAGCTGTACAATCAACCTGTATCACCAGCTGTACAATCAACCTGTATCACCAGCTCTACAATCAACCTGTATCACCAGCTCTACAATCAACCTGTATCACCAGCTCTACAATCAACCTGTATCACCAGCTCTACAATCAACCTGCATCACCAGTTCTACAATCAACCTGCATCACCATCTCTACAATCAACCTGTATCACCAGCTCTACAATCAACCTGTATTGCCAGCTCTACAATCAACCTGTATCACCAGCTCTACAATCAACCTGCATCACCAGCTCTACAATCAACCTGTATCACCAGCTCTACAATCAACCTGCATCACCAGCTCTACAATCAACCTGCATCGCCAGCTCTACAATCAACCTGTGTCACCAGCTCTACAATCAACCTGTATCACCAGCTCTACAATCAACCTGTATCACCAGCTCTACAATCAACCTGCATCACCAGTTCTACAGTCAACCTGCATCACCAGCTCTACAATCAACCTGTATCACCAGCTCTACAATCAACCTGTATCACCAGCTCTACAATCAACAACCTGTATCACTAAGTGGCGAGCGTGTTTCTTATGAACAGTTTCAACAACCAATATAATTAAATAACAACGTAACGCTACAATTGAGCGTACTGTTTACAAGGATGTTCACAACAAATAGGGCCGCCACTTATTGTACAGTCTGCAGTCTACAATAAACACACTACTACTGGCTACTCGGTAATACGTGCTGCCGCCTGGCGACCACCATGTTTTCATCCAGCTCAAACGTAAAGGTATATTTTGTCAATCAGCAATTGGTCAGAGTTTGACACTCCCTCGCGCGCACACCATATACACACGCGACCACGCACACGCCTGATTTTCGTTCCAGATATTCAGCAACGTGACGATCCGATGACGTCACAGCCTGGGTCTGTACGGGGTAACATGACCTCATCTACGGGTCAAAGGGTGCCACTGTCCTGTTCAGCGCCATGAATCGTTGGCGAATGTTGGTGTTCTCAGACGGCGTTCCTTACTCGTGTTGCTATGACTAGTAACCTGAAAGACTGAAACGTTCTCCCGGATTCTTCACCTGCGTGCACAGGTATTCCCCATTGAGATAATGTTTTTAAATGTACACGACTGCATACAATTAGCACCAATATATTGCATAAACCCAATCATTAAATGCAAATCGTTGGGTCGTGACCGTTTCTCCCCCAACATAATTCAAGAGAGTAAAAACCAGTGCTTGCTGCGTTAAAAATAAAATTGTGGCCATCGAAGTTTTTTTTACTTAAACAAGCTGTTGGCCGTTTTAAATATATACAACACTTCTTCGTGATAGCCCTTGACTAGGCACTGCGACAAGTAGTGCCTAGTCAGTCTGTGGCTATGAAAATGGCTCGGGTTATACCATTATTAAAAAATGGCTGGAAGAACAAGCCAAGACAGACTATCCTGTGGCAGCCAGCACATGGAAGAACAAGCCAAGACAGGTCATCCTGTGGCAGCCAGCTCACGGAAGAACAAGCCAAGACAAACCATCCTGTAGAAGCCAGCACACGGAAGAACAAGCCAAGACAGACCATCCTGTGGAAGCCAGCACATGGAAGAACAAGCCAAGACAGACCATCCTGTGGTAGCCAGCACATGGAAGAACAAGCCAACACAGACCATCCTGTGGAAGCCAGCACATGGAAGAACAAGCCAAGACAAACCATCCTGTGGCAGCCAGCTCACGGAAGAACAAGCCAAGACAAACCATCCTGTAGAAGCCAGCACATGGAAGAACAAGCCAAGACAGACCATCCTATGGAAGTCAGCACATGGAAGAACAAGCCAAGACAGACCATCGTGTGGCAGCCAGCTCATGGAAGAACAAGCCAAGACAGACCATCCTGTGGCAGCCAGCTCATGGAAGAACAAGTCAAGACAGACCATTCTGTGGCAGCCAGCTCATGGAAGAACAAGCCAAGACAGACCATCCTGTGGCAGCCAGCTCATAGAAGAACAAGCCAAGACAGGCCATCCTGTGGCAGCCAGCACATGGAAGAACAAGCCAAGACAGACCATCCTGTGGAAGCCAGCACATGGAAGAACAAGCCAAGACAGACCATCCTGTGGAAGCCAGCACATGGAAGAACAAGCCAAGACAGACGAGCCGTCACATTCAATTCCTGCCTAACAGACGATGTACGACTGGAGTCGGTGGAGTTGCCATGGCAATAAGGGATAGAGACGTCTGGGAATAGAGATGTCTGGGGATAGAGATGTCTGAGAATAGAGACGTTTGGGAATAGAGATGTCTGGGAATAGAGACGCCTGTGAATAGGGACGTCTGGGAATAGAGATGTCTGGGGATAGAGGCGTCTGGGGGATAGACACGTCTGGGCATAGAGACGTCTGGGGATAGAGACGTCTGGGAATAGAGACGTCTGGGGATAGAGACGTCTGGGAATAGAGACGTCTGGGGATAGAGACTTCTGGGGATAGAGACATCTTGGGACGGTCGTATCCAGACATGATCCCATTGGATAAAATCCCACAATATGAAAAGCAGAATAGATCTAACAGTACAATATTTTGTTTTAACTTTGTAAGTGTAGTTTTAACTTTGTAAGTGTAGTTTTAACTTTGTAAGTGTAGTTTTAACTTTGTAAGTGTAGTTTTAACTTTGTAAGTGTAGTTTTAACTTTGTAAGTGTAGTTTCTAGTTCTACAGACCTTTGTGCAATGTAATTATATTGCCATGTTGCAGATAATGGATTCTTCTTTCATTGTAATCTCGTTTTTCCCACTTTTTACTTTGAGTGATTTTGTTCAGTGAGGTTGTGTCTGTAGGGATTATGTCCTGTAGGATATTGTCCTGTGGAACTATGTCCTGGATTCCTCGAGACAGTTCGATCCCAGCGGTTGTCATAAGTGAGCGAGTGTTTTTTTAATATTTGAGAATCACACAATTCAAATACACGGACAAACAATATTCATTTAGCTATCGGGGCTTGATTTTTGGTATCAGTGTGCATATGTGATAATCTGAATCATTGAAACAAAGCAAAATAAAACCATTTAAGGCTAAAACAATCATCACAAAAGGTCATTAGTTTTACGCACACGTCTGCCTGTTTACCCGTCACCCCGACACCCCGACACCCCACACCCCGACATCCAGCCAATGACACGCCAAGGTAACGACATACAGCTGTACGCGTATATGTCATTTACTGGGCTAGTTACGTAAAACACTTGTGAAAAGCAGACTATTGCGTGTCGACTACTGCAGCACGTACAGTACAGTGATAAGTTAAACATCGTCTGTCAACTACTGGACCACGTACAGTACAGTGATAAGTAGAACATCGTCTGTCAACTACTGGACCACGTACAATACAGTGATATGTAGAACATCGTCTATCAACTACTGCACCACGTACAGTACAGTGATAAGTAGAACATCGTCTGTCAACTACTGGAACACGTACAGTACAGTGATAAGTAGAACATCGTCTGTCAACTACTGGACCACGTACACTACAGTGATAAGTAGAACATCGTCTGTCAACTACTGAACCACGTACAGTACAGTGATAAGTAGAACATCGTCTGTCAACTACTGGACCACATACAGTACAGTGATAAGTAGAACATCGTCTGTCAACTACTGGAACACGTACAGTACAGTGATAAGTAGAACATCGTCTGTCAACTACTGGGCCACGTACAGTACAGTAAAAAGTAGAACATCGTCTGTCAACAACTGGACTACGTACAGTACAGTGATAAGTAGAGCATCGTATGTCAGCTACTGCACCACGTACCTAGCACAGTGATAAGTAAAACACAGTGTGTTGACTACTGGACCACGTATCTAGTACAGTGATAAGTTAAACACAGTGTGTTGACTACTGGACCACGTATCTAGTACAGTGATAAGTAAAACACAGTATGTTGACTATTGGACCACGTATCTAGTACAGTGATAAGTAAAACACAGTGTGTTGACTACTGGACCACGTATCTAGTACAGTGATAAGTAAAACACAGTATGTTGACTATTGGACCACGTATCTAGTACAGTGATAAGTAAAACACAGTATGTTGACTATTGGACCACGTATCTAGTACAGTGATAAGTAAAACACAGTATGTTGACAATTGGACCACGTATCTAGTACAGTGATAAGTAAAACACAGTGTGTTGACTACTGGACCACGTATGTAGTACAGTGATAAGTAAAAGACAGTGTGTTGACTACTGGACCACGTATCTAGTACAGTGATAAATTAAACACAGTGTGTTGACTACTGGACCACGTATCTAGTACAGTGATAAGTTAAACACAGTGTGTTGACTACTAGACCACGTATCTAGTACAGTGATAAGTAAAACACAGTGTGTTGACTACTGAACCACTTATCTAGTACAGTGATAAGTAAAACACAGTGTGTTGACTACTAGACCACGTATCTAGTACAGTGATAAGTAAAACACAGTGTGTTGACTACTGGACCACGTATCTAGTACAGTGATAAATTAAACGCAGTGTGTTGACTACTGGACCACGTATCTAGTACAGTGATAAGTCAAACACAGTGTGTTGACTACTGGCCTAGTAAAGTGATAAAATATGATATAATCAATAGGAAACAGACATTTCTTGGTATGATCGTGTTTCTTTTATAATCATTCATATATATATATATATATATATATATATATATATATATATATATATATATATATATATATATATATATATATATATATATATATATATATATATATATATATATATATAGATATAGATATAGATATAGCCTTTCCTAACTGCCCGATCAGGAAAACCTTTACAAATAAATGACCTGTAACAGAACTGTGCTTAGCTTTATTCGACGTTTTGGTTCAGGTTCCGTGCACCTGCAATAGCTGGGTGCACCCGCACCCTCCGTGTTACGTAGAAGCTTGTCGGCTTTAATCTTAGGCCGCTTGACTGCCGATTTTCCGATAGCGCTCACCGACGTTTTTGTCCGCGAGACAATCCTCTCTACCGCCGCCTTGCTTCGACGACTTCAGGCCGAACTGGGTCCAGGCGGCAGCAATTATTGCGGAAACACACACCTTTAATTATAACCGATACAGTCGAGCAGTAGCGATCACGAGTTGCCAGCGCTGTCTGGTCTGTCAAGAAGTAGCATCAGTCACCGGTGCACCGTAGCCGACAGTTCGTTCTTCTAATTGGAACGTTAAATGGCCTAACAACGACAAGTCATAATTAGGTAAGTAGTCTATGCAATAGGTTAATTAATCACACAATTCATTTTGTTATATTGACTTGATTTTTCGTATCAGTATGTATAGATGATGTACCTGAATCGTTGAAACAAAACGAAACAGAGTCATTTAAAGCTAAACAAATCATCACAAAAGGGTCATTGATTTTATGCACATATCTGCCTGTTTACCCGACACCCCGAAACTCCGACAATGACAGGTCAAGGCAACGACATACAGCTGTACGTGTAAATGTCATTTACTGGGCTAGTTACGTAAAACACTGGTGACAAGTACAACAATGTGTACCGACTACTGCACCACGTGTTTACTACAGTGATAGATAGAACACCATTTGTCGACTACTTGACATCGTACACAGTACAGTGATAAGTAGAACAGCGTATATCGAGTTCTGGACAAGGTACCTAGAACAGTGCTAAATAGAACAATGTTTGTCGACTACTAGTCCACGTGTCTGATACAATGATAAGTAGAACACCGTCTGTCGAATACCGACCGACGTACATTGTACAGTGATAAGTAGAATATTGCGTGTTGACTACTGGACTACGTACTTAGTACAGTTTTGAGTAAAACACAGTTTGTTGATTACTGAACCACGTACTTAGTACAGTGATAAGAAAAGCACAGTACGTTTACTGTTGGACCACGTACCTAGTACAGTAATGAGAAAAGCACAGTGTGTTTACTATTGGACCACGTACTTAGTACAGTAATAATAAAAACACAGTATGTTTACTATTGGACCACGTACCTAGTACAGTAATGAGAAAAGCACAGTGTGTTTACTATTGGACCACGTACTTAGTACAGTAATAATAAAAACACAGTATGTTTACTATTGGACCACGTACCTAGTACAGTAATGAGAAAAGCACAGTGTGTTTACTATTGGACCACGTACTTAGTACAGTAATAATAAAAACACAGTGTGTTTACTATTGGACCACGTACCTAGTACAGTAATGAGAAAAGCACAGTGTGTTTACTATTGGACCACGTACTTAGTACAGTAATAATAAAAGCACAGTGTGTTGACTATTCGACCACGTATTGGACCACGTACCCAGTACATAATAATAGGAAACACATCTTACTTGTTCCAGGCATGTTTTTTAATCATTCATATATATTTCCTCCGTTCCTAATTGCTAGATCAGAGTTTTACAAACAAATGATCTGGAACAGAACTGTGCTTTGCTGTATTCGATATTCTGTTTCAGGTCCCGTGCACCTGTTTCAGGTGGGTGCACACGGCCTCAGAACCCTCCACACACACGCACGCACGCACGCACGCACGCATGCACGCACGCACGCACGCACGCACGCACTCACGCACGCACACACACACACACGCACACACACACACACACACACACACACACACACACACATATATAGGGCTCTGAACGGCCTTAGTCATCAACGCCATTTAATGGAGGCTTAGGCCGCTTGACTGCGGATTTGCCGATAGCGGTTACCGAAAAAAATCGACGTTTTTGTCGGCGATACAATCGTCTCTACCACCGTCTTACAACGACGAGTTCGAGTTGCGCTTGGTCCCGGCGCAGTGGTTACAGTCGAGCAGTAGCGATCACGCGTTTCTAGACCGGCTGAAGCTGTCGGCCGCCTGTCAAACAGGACATCACGCTTGCCGTGTTGGGGTTAGCGACAGAAAACCAAGGTACATTTGTCGTCGCCTCTTTGTCTCTTTGTCCACACTTGTCTCCTGGCGTTTGCGTGATCACGTGGCCCGGATACTTTGGATAGCTTCAAGTCGTAACATGTTGTGTCGTTAACACTGTCTCACACAAAGCAAAGTGGGGATCGGACGTATGTGTATAATATGCGTATGTAGTTAAGAAAATAAACTGTAAAATAGACAAGCTAAATTTACACCAAAAAGGATGACCTTAAAATGATAATACATTTGTAGTATATATATATATATATATATATATATATATATATATATATATATATATATATATATATATATATATATATATATATATATATATATATATATATATATATATATATATATATATATATATATATATATATATATATATATACACACAAACATTGGTTCAACAAAAATGGGTGGTTCTCCCCTCCTCCACCCCACCCCACCTCCTCCTCCACCCCCAATCGCTAATCGTCCTTACAGGAACTACGAAACATTGTCAGACTGCATTTACTTTTTAAAACTCAGTGAGCCTCAAATCCGGGCTGGAATATTAGGCGAATTGAGCTGCCTATCCGACGGGCCGCACCGCCAACAGACTTGGTGCGCACTCAACACATCGTAGACTATAACCAATATTGGCTCCTTACGAAGTACCATAATTATAATTAAATAAATTGAAACAAATTGCTTAGTGGACTTATCCAGTGACCAGTACTTGACCCCAATGACCCCTGAAGGCATTCCTCGTTCTAATAGAAATAATTAGGCTTAACAGTTAAAAGAAATATTTTCCACGTACTATTAAGGAATATAATAATTTACAAACAAAATCAGCCACTCAAACCCCCAGTACTGACAGCTTTACAGCTTAATGCAACCACTAATATAACCAACCCCAACACACGCCTGGCTTAAATGATCACTGAAGAGCCCAGTTTGAAACCGAACAGAACAAAAACTCTACCACTGATTGGGATTGATAATAAACGGTACGAAATGACGTCACTGGAGGCCAATCATCTCCATTCACTGGTTATGCAAAGATGTTGACGCGACTTAGGCCACGGGTTCTCACGCAGGACAACCGCACTCGACATTCGCTCGCCGCCTTTAGAAACGTCGCCAATATATTCCTTTGTTCGACGCGCCGTCTACTCGCCTGTAAGACTGGGTGCGAGCGTACTGGCGTACCCGGACCTTAAGAATGAGTGGCCTCGGTGCGCTTACTGCTGTTAACGGCTTGTCACACACTTGTCAAACACTTGTCAGACAAGGCAAGTTGACACTGGAGTTTACTCAGTCTGGCAGGGCGTGTTAAGCAATATGTATTCTAAACAATGCGTATTCTAAACAAAAGCTACGAAGACAACTTTCACTTCTCTATGGAAGACGCAGCAGTTGTCAAGAATTTGAGAATAACGGATTGCTCAGGCACGTCTGCACTAGTCTAGACAACATAATAGTTCCCTGTACATGTTCAGGGAAGACCCGCGATCCGCGGGAAGAGCTCGCTGACATTCCACGCAACATTGCCTAGGACTCTCCAGGTTAGTATCCTTAATATCTACCACTGAATCCTACGCGTTCTATTCGGGTTATCCTTAATGGCACTGGACGTATGACAGGACTGTTGCGTTTGTTTGGTCATCGGGTCAATCAGTTGCTTTGAACTTGTTTCAAACGTTTGCCCCACGTTGTATCCACTGTTCTACAGGTAGTGGACAGACATACGGATATCGGTCAGTACGTTCTTGGTACTTTCAAATCCCTCGCATTCCGTGATCAGACGCCGTTGGGAAAAGGTATCCTGGATCATCTCACTGTGTAGAATTATTGCTACTAGAACATACGTTATGCTCTGGACTGACCATTTTCCTGTGAACAGTTTTCTTAATATCGTACGTATTTATCACTTGACAACGTTGGGATTCACGAACTTAAATAGTTGGCATCCACGAAATAACCAATGTCATATGGCCGACTTTAGCCTGACAAAGCGACATTAACAACGAAGTGGAATACTAATGGATGCCCAGGTAACATAAAATGTCTGATCGTGAAGGTGTACCTAATTGAAGCTTCCTTTACGTGTCCGTACACAGGTCATAACAAGGAAACTCAAATAAATCGCGGCCATGTGTCGAGCATCCAGCGACGTAGACCACAGGCATTGTGCTCGAGACCAATTCGCCTGCTAACGTCAGACGTGTCGGCTATTTATGTCCGACTTCATTGATACTGTTCACTCGGCCGTGATGTCGAGTACACCTGCACCCAGCTGTGTACAGCAGCAGCCAGGGCGATTAGCTTCGGAACAGTTACTGCAGCGTGCTGAGTACTTCACAAAGATGTCATGTGCAGGCCGGGGCACAGTAGACTGTTTGCCGAATGCAGACGCTACACAAGGGCTGAGAAACCTGGACAGTAGTGTCCATGTCCACGTGGTGTTGTTATCGAGGTTACCCACCGCCCACTTATAGGGACTACAGTGTCTATCAATCACGTCGAACTGTCTCTGTGCGGTTGCTCGGCCTCGTTCGACTAGAATCAAGCCCCTTTCACGATGGTCTGGGCCTGGTGTGTATGTATCTTTATATACGTAGGCATACATACAAACACGCAGGCACACATGTATGTGTACACATGTACACGTCTACGTACATTCGTGTGCACGTACATGCGTAGATAAGCACATACGTATTCCACATAATTACACACACGTATGTTAAGTATTATTCACCCGGTACCAAAGCAATGTTATTCCCGTTTACCCATTTACCAATTACAGTGACTTGCACAAAAAGTCATTATGTGGACCTAGGATTCGACGTTGTC